>PVKP010004386.1:46229-98510 GCA_004027715.1 Plecturocebus donacophilus | reverse complement strand
ATTGTTAAGCACAATTATTGGCATAAAAGAGGTTTTTAATACCCATTTTTAGACTGTATTCTAGCCTGGGCAATAAAACAAGAATCCCATTCTCTCTCCCTCTTTCTTTCTCTCTTTCATTCTTTTTTTTCTTTCTTTCTTTCTTTTGCTGTTTCTCTCTCCTTTTCTAAAATCTCTTCCTCTTTCTTTCTCTCTTTCATTCTTTTTTTCTTCCCTTTGCTGTTTCTTTCTTTCTCCTTTTCTCTCTTTTTCTAAAATCTCTTCCTCTTTCTTTCTCTCTTTTATTCTTTTTATTAAAAAAAAAATTAAAAAGCTATTAGCATGTAACAACTTTGTAACTGCATGATTATTACAAATTTTAATATAATGTATTCACTTACATAATTATGCAAGTTAGCAACATATATAAATACACAGTAATAGCTTTGAAAACTCTTAGTTTTGAGCAAAAGTAAAATAATTTTAAAAATTAAATTTCTTAAAGTTTATTTTTAGTGAACTTAACTTTTTTTTTTTTCTTTGAGATGAAGTCCTGCTGTCACCCAGGCTGGAACACAATGGTGCGATCATGAATCACTGCAACCTACACCTCCCAGGTTCAAGCAATTCTCCTGCCTCAGCCTCCCGAGTAGATGAGATTACAGGCACCAGCCACAATGCCCAGCTAATTTTTCTATTTTTTAGTAGAGACGGGGTTTCATCATGTTGGTCAGGCTGGTCTCAAACTCCTGAACTTAGGTGATCCACCTGCCTCAGCCTCCCAAAGTTCTGGGATTATAGGCATGAGCCACTGCACCTGGCCAGTGAACTTAACTTTTAACTTTTGCTCAGTATAAGAAAATAATTTTTAACTTAACTAGTTGGCCGATATTCATTTATATATTGTTGATACTTTTTTATTTTTAGCACCTGTATAATGATAGATTGAATAAATCTTATAGACTTGAATAACTATTGAATAATCATTCCAAATAACTATTGAATAACTATTAAAACACTATTTTTATTTAATTCTCAAAGCCCAAGTCACACCCCAAAACAATGAGGATCAAATATAAACAACATCCATAAGGTGGCCGATGGCAGCCAATAAACTTGAGTAGGCCACTTCTTGTAATCTATTAAGAAAAGAAAGTCATCTACTCACTATAGCACTGAGCTTACATACATTTTGTGTGTCTTCCATGAACTCAATTTCAATGCTGTTCAAGGAATAACCAAGAAAAGCAAACAAGAGAAATTAAATTCTAAAGAATGAGATTTCATCAGATGGGGTTCCATTATAATAGCTGAGACTATTTCACCAACCCCACCAACACCTGATTTTCATACTCTTGGAGGAAAGTATCATCCCTGTTGAGAATGTATAGCTTAAAGCAAAAATCATGACAGTGTATTGTAGAGTTTTCATGAAAACTATAGCATAAAGATCTGGGATCGGATAAATGCAATTACATAGTAGCAAGTACTACAAAATATGGAGAAGAAAAGCAACAACAAGAAAAGGAAAAATAGCTCTACTTTGAAAGGACTAGTACGAGAAAGAAAACTGCAGGGCTGGGACAGGGTGGAGTAGTGGTTTTGGTTTGCTGCATTGTGTTGTATTTCTATTTTTTCTTTTAGCTACATAAACAGATTAGTTTAAAAAGATAATATTTTAATGAAATATTAAAATTAAATTGCCAAGAATGTATATTAGATACTTGCTCTTTTTTAAAAATCTGTTTATAATTGGGCGCACATGGACATAAAGATGGGAATAGACATTGGGGACTACTGGGTTAGGGGAGAGGAAGGAGGGAAAGGGCTGGAAAACTACCCATCAGGCATTATGCTCACTCCCTGAATAATGAAATCATTGGTACCCCAAACCTCAATGACACACAATATACACATATAACAAACATTCATGTGTACCCCCGAATATAAAATAAAAGTTGAAACTATTTTTAAAAAATTAGGGATCCAAAGAATAAATATAAATGACCAACAGACACATGAAAAGATGCCTAACATCATTAATCACTAGAGAAATGTAAATCAAAACCGAAATGAGGTACGACTGCACCCGTATTCATATGGTTATCATAAAAAAGATGAGCAACAAAAAAATTAAAATAAAAAATAAATCTGGTTTACATAAAGGCCTTCTTTCTGATTACACACAAAACCTTAGTAAGTTTCTTGAAGGAAAATAAGCAAAACAGGATGGTTTGAGGGAGCCAGGGAATACTAAAAGATAAAAAAGAACAAGGTAAAACAAGTTCCACCAGAGAGCAGAAGACCTCAAATTCCTCTTCTGCCATTTATTTGTTGCATTAATTTGACTAATTGCTTAAGTATCCAGAGCCTTAGATTCTTCTTTTTAAATAACACATTACCTTCCTAAAAATAAGGGCTGTCCAGGGAAGCTTTCAAAGACCTCTTGGGCTTGAAGAAAACAATTCTTTAATTTCTACCCTTTACCTATTGCCCTGCACTCTACTTAACTAAACTCTTTTCTATTTAATAGGTCTCAGCTTAGATGTTTGTCTTCCATCCTTTCCTCACCTCCAGATCTATTCCCTATACTTTCTCATAATACTCAATAATTTTTATAGCACTTATCGAATTTGTTATTATATACTTTGTGTGTGTGTTTGTTTAATAATATCAGTTTTACCTAATATACAGTAAGTACTCTTATGAGAAGAAGGATTATATAGGTTTTATTCACAATTAGGGTTTTCAATGAACCTAAAAGATAGGCTTTTAAAACATATCTAATTTGAAGGTGGGTTGGGAAATAGTGTGGGTTCATTTTCAGCTCTCTTAAGTTCAAATTTTGATAGATTGGTAAGAAAAAGTAGCTTTTTATCATAAAAAGAATAAACACAGCTAAATGGCCGGCCTCATTTTTGCAAGTGTTTGAAAAACATGGCAAGAAATCAGGAAACTGTTTGTCCTTGTATTACACATTACCCCATGTCGGTAGATGTTGATATTTTGTTACTGTGAGATTAATCCTTGTCATTATTTATAAAAAAAAAAAATACAACTATTCATCAGAGTTTGATTATTTTGCAACATGACCTCCTCAAACACTTCTCAGTTTGTTCCTGTTCTCTCATTTCCTGCTACTTTGGCCATAATACTGATAATATGTAGAAAGATGATTGGAAACTGCTGTCTTCCCATGCAGGATTCAATACACAGAACCTGTGATATTAATGGGATTGTCAGGCGTTCAAGCATTTGACTGAGAAAATCTTTCTCCGGGAAGAACTTTTAAAAATTGATATTTATTTGTGCAATTCATGTCTCAAAGAGCAGCCTGTTCTACCTCTCACCGCCTGTATTCCTTAGATGTTGTTAAAACTTGGAGTTGCTTACATGACTCAACATAGAAAGTCTTTCTTTGCCTTGAAACTACAAACTTAGCTAAGATTTCAATAATCTCTGACCTGGAATTATTTCTTCCTTCTTTTCATGCTTTAGGTACTGCCCTGTGCCCAGAGGATCACATTACTGCTATCATTAGTTCTTCAGTAGCTTCCCACAACCTCAGAATTCAGAATAAAAATTTTTTCTCAAAGGGCTTTGTCAGAGTTATTTCAAGGACTTCACATTTCCCTTCATTGCTTGCATTGGCTCATTTATTAGCTAGTTACACACCAGAGAACAAAGGGTGCTCAATACAGCTCTCCCAAAGCTCTCTCAACAGCTGCATCTGAACATAGAACGGCCTTTCTCAGACTTCCCTCTTCAATCCTACAGATGAATCTAGATGAACCTTCCTCAAAGAAGCTGTCCAGATTTGGAAGCATGATTTCCAGCTTCCTTCCTCTATAACCACCCTAGGAGGTAAAGAATCTTGGTAAATGTTCAACTAATTTATTAATTTCTACAATTGCTGGAGATTGTGTGACATAATTGTGCACCGGGCTCAGGGCTGACATGAGCCTGCATGCGTGGCTTGAATATACTGGACAGCATCCATTCTGATTAGGCAGTGCCATGCCATACAGTTGTAAAAGTGTTGGAATATCTTCTTTGAAATTGTTTGCAATTGTTTGAAAATCATAAAATATATTCTAGTTAGGATAACTTGTTTGTAAGCAACAAAAATGTATTCAAAGTATAATTTGCTAAAAGGAAAAGGTGTACCTTATGAAATGCAAGGGAAGGAATTGCAGCTGAGCTTCACAGGGACAATATTTACATTCTCTAGGATCACATGTTCTCACACTTATATTTCTTCAAGTCCTTATCTTATTCTTTTTTCTCTCTACAAAAGCATTCTCTGCTTCTCCCTGCATGCAGCTTAAGCAAGCTTCACATTCTATTTAACTAGTATCTCTAAGTCCCACTCCCCAATCTTGGCACATGAAATTTGACCCATACCCAATCCTGATCTATCACCTTTGTCCAAGGGGCAGAAACATGAGATCTGAAGCCAGCTCAGTGGGCCCTACAGGACTAAATTTTCTGAGATCAGGCTGGACAGATTTTCTTCAAGAAAGCATAGAGCCAGGAAAAAAAGGAAGTAGAAAAAATGAACTGCATTTTAAGAAGACGCAATAGTTGAATAAATATTAAAGAAATACTTCTTGGAAAACTATATAATTCATGTCTTTATTTTATTTCCTCTCTCCTCTCTTTCTGGAGATTGTAAATCTCACAAAGCCAGGGTTTTTTTTTTCTGTTTTGTTCACTGCTCAAGTACCTAGAATAGTCCTTGCAGTAAATATTTGCAAAATTAGTGAATAAAAACCTTTGGATAATGACAACAGTGGTAATTACAGTGAATGTGATGAAAAGATAAGAGAATAAGTGACTGCATGAACAAGGGAAGTTATGATTTCTGTGAATAAAAGCATTTCTTATAATTTTTAGTACTTCTTAACATTCATTTTCTTTTCTATCCAACTATTATTACTGTGAGCTGAAGTTCTTAAAAACTAACCAAAAGTATTCATCTTTGAGTCTTAAGTCCCAGTAAAATGCTGGGTAAATAATCAGTAAATATTTGTGAATTGAGTGAAATGGATGAATCAAGATACTGTTGTTCCTATGGCACTTGGAAGACTGCTTTGCAAGCCATAAAATGCTACCCAAATACTAGATTGCGATTTTCATTATAGTACTGTTTTAGAAAAATAACCTTAGTAACAGTATTTAAGATGTCTGGGACAACTGGAGAACAAAGAAGAAACTAGAAAGCTGCCCAAGAGTCTAGGTAGGATTCATGATATCAGTCATCTTTTTTTTTTTTTTACTACCTTTCCCACAAAGCTCTAAATTAGAACACAATCTAGTTTTCTCTATAACCCTAGAAGGAACAAAACTTGCAGAGGTTTGGCTTTATTGGCTCAAACTAGATTTCTATTACTATGTTAGACCAATTTTAGATTTTGAGACTAAATGGTAGTTCATTTTCTTTTCATTCAAAAGAATCACCAAAGAATTTATTCCATTTAATATTATCATTATGCACTGTTCAACAATTCGAAAAGCACATAAATAAAACCAATTCTTAGAGCATTTTGCTACAGGAAAGATTGTTACTTCTTATTGCCAAACACATGAGAATCCACACAATGGAATTTAGCTAAGGGCACATTTGTAAAGGTATATTCAGCCATTTTCTCACAAACTCTTTGTGTGTCGACAACTCAATTCAATCAATATTAACTTTTACGTTTATCAAATATAAAGATTAATATTATACAGGTGCAGTATAAAGGAACTTTGAATCTATTAGGTGGACTAAGAGTGGGTGTTAATAAAGCACACAATGATCATAATATCTGGTAATAGTAGGTGAGTTCCATATGAAAGGTAAAAAGAGATTCATATGTTTAAAGGCTGGAGGAATTATGTAGTATCCTATCTAATGTGTGAAAATGATTGTGAAATACAGAAAATACATCAGAAAGAAATACATTTGGAATGGCCCCTGAAGAAGAGATACACAATACGCTACATTTAAAATTGAGGAAGAAAAAGTTTCAAGGGAAAAATATAATAGCAGGAGAAACTATAGCCCATTTTGTGGATCAGCAAGTTGTCCAATTTGGCTAGATGGTGGACTATGCAAAAGGAAGGAGAGAAAATTAAGTCTAAAGGATAATATAGAATAAAATTGCTCAGGGTTTCAAATATTAGGGACAAACTCTGTAGCCAGCTTGGTGGATTCCTTAAAAAAATAACACTGAGATTTTGAATAGAATTGTGCCACTGAGAGGTGAACTCTAGCATACCCTTGCAAAGTAGATAAGAAGAAATTACAGGAGGAGTTCTAAAGCTCAGAGACTAGCTAAACCACTGATGCAATCTTCAAGGTATCGTTTCATAAGGGCTGGAAGTGGAGCTGTAGCCATAGACATGATGGCAAGGTGGAAAAATGAGGAATGCATATATGAGATACTTCAAAGATAATAGCTAAATAAAAGATAAAATTGCTTCATATATTTAGCATCTAAAAGGACAGAAGGAGTCGGGGAGTGAGGATGTGATGTCTGTGATATGATGTTTCTATTATCTGTCTGAACATTAGAATACTAAGACAGGTGGACCAGGAAGCAATCGATACAAAGGTGATCAATAAATCCATGGAAGTAGATGAAATCTCAAATGAAAGGGGCTAAGAATAAAATCCTAGATGGATATAGGAAGAGAATCACAGAGGAAGGCAAAAGAGGAATTGCCTAAGTGTTCAGAGAAATACATGTATTATATTTTGTCCAGAAAGCCAACAGTGGATTCAGAAGAGGTCATTCAGTTTGGCAATGAGGAGGTTGATGGTGGTCATTGAAAGAATAGTTCGTGTAAGCTGCTTGTATTTATCACATAGATTTCAGAGTGAAGTGAATGAGAAGTAGATGGCAAAACATTAAATGCAGTCAATTTAGACTACCTAATAATTTTAGTCGTAAAGAGAAGACATAAAGAAGATGTAAGAGTGAGATCCAAAATATCTTTTATTTCCTCCATATTTGAGAGTTTTGATCTATGATTCCCCAAGTGAAATAGTGCAATTTGCCATTTCAATTTATCTCCTCACATATTGACTGACAAAGCACGCTCTGAAGAGTTTTTGAAATAGATGGGGTCATTAGCCTTAGCTTTAATGAGAAATTATAGTACTTTTGCTATAATGCTAAGTTGGCATGTGAATATTTAGCATGTGAAAAAACCTTCAGATAACAGCTTCCATGGTTCATTATCTCATATTTGTGGTTATTTTCTTGGCAGAAAATACCATTTGACCATAGATATAATAATAGAATATTAATATTAATAATAGAATAGAAATAACCATAGAAATAATAATAATCTATTATTATTAAAAGAGGAATAATGGTTTTAAACAGAATACATATTCTCCTTCTGGTAAAATGATAATGGCTCCATCTTAACTCTCCATGTTCTGACCCGAATTTTCTTCTGCACCCTTCTGTTTCTTTACAATTATAGGCTTTCTACTGTTCTGTCAATAGCAAATATCTACCTTATGAAAATAGGAGATTTTGTGTGAGAAGGTATTCTGTGTCACCAGCCAAAATTTTAGAAGGCCTGCAGTTGCAGAAGCAGCTCGGCCAGTAAACTTCACAGCAGACTTTTTCAGCAGCACACATCTAGATATTGTTTAGAGAACACCTATATTCTTTGGATGCACAGAGTCAGACCTGAGCACAACTACACACAAGTATTCACTTCCTAGCTCTGAAACAAATTACCTACTCGTCAGTCCCAAGTAGACTACCGCTACTTCCCAAAGCCACTGGACACTGTGTTGTACTTATCAGACCAGAAATATCTCCCTCTGGGTTGCAACTATTCCTATAAAGGGCCACACAGTAAATATTTTAGGCTTTTCAGGCTAGTCTCTGTTGCCAGCACTTAAATCTACCATCGTAGTGCAAAAGCAACCACAAACAATGGCCAATTATATGACTTTATTCCTATACAATGTTATTTACAAAAGCAGGCACATACATGTCATGGAATACTATGCAGTCATAAAAAAGGATGAGTTCATATCCTTTGCAGGGACGTGGATGAAGCTGGAAACCATCACTCTCAGCAAACTATCACAAGAACAGAAAATCAAACACTGCATGTTCTCACTCATAAGTGGGTGTTGAACAATGAAAACATATGGAAACAGGGAGGTGAACATCACATACCAGGACCTGTTGAGGGGCAGGAGAACTAGGAGAGGGATATCAGGCGGTGGGGAGATTGGGGAGGGATAACATTAGGAGAAATACCTAATGTAGATGACAGGGGGATGGACGGAGCAAACCAGCATGGCACATGTATACCTATGTAACAATCCTGCACAATCTGCACTGTACCCCAGAACTTAAAGTATAATAAAAAAAAACTTTTAAGTTATCTGAGGAATATTTGTTTTAGTTGTTTTATACTGCTTTGAAAAAAGTTTGAAAAACACATTTTACAAATGAGGAACCAGTGTTCCAAACAGGTAAAGTGATTTATTGAAGCTCACATAGCTGGTAGCTGCTTAGTGCAGAAGCAAGACTAGAATATGTATCCACATTCTCAGTTTCTATGGTTTTCTCTTTTCTATTGCACTATTTTATTCTGCTTAAACTTAGGATGAAATCCATTTTAGTCAATCTCAAGTTATATTGCAACGATTTCAGAGAAGCATAATCATCATCACATATAAAGAGCTCATTTGATCATTATTATTTTAAACCTTTCCAAATTAAATTTTTTGTTTGTTTTTGCTGGCATATAGAAACACTTTATTTTCTACAATAAACTGGTGTTGAGAAATCTTACTAAATTCATTTATTAATTCTAATGTTTGTCTGTAGATTCTTTCTACATACACAATCATATTGTCTACAAATAACATTTATTAGTTACCAATAAATATTCTATAATCAAAAAAATAAGAATCTATACATTCCTAAGGGGGAAATCAATTTTAAGCAATTAATCTAAAGGATTCTTTAAAATGGAAACAGAGATTTCTATGCAGTAGCCCTTGAATTGAAAAATCACTGAAAATTCAGGATTCTGTGTAACATCCAACATCCAGTTTCAGGGTTACTGCTGATTGGTGTAACCATTTGCAAAGTTCAAGGTTCACAGAATGTTTATTTTGGCAACACTATAGATGTTTCTAGGCCTCTGACATATGACAGAATTATCTTATGTTAGCTAGCAATAAGAAAAGAAGCTTTGTTTGGATTAACATATATACCCTCTTCATTGTGTATATCTATTTTTCCTCAATAATTTGCAAGTTAGGTCCCAGGACACTACAAATGCTGCTTAAAGGTGAGTAATATGATGATTTCATTTTTAATCTTAATATTTCAAAATTTTTAATTATGTTTCCAATAAAATTACTGTTTCATGCATAAAAATACGTAACTCAGACTATAATCATTTCTTTGTCTTTCTTTTTTGTAACCACTTTGTTTAAAAAGAATCAGAGGTCATGCTTTTCAAACAAATGTCATTCCAGAGGATATTTGAGATCAGGTTTCTCTATGAGTTAAACTACAGTTTAGAGTAAAGTAAACATATTCGTTAGTGAAGGTCAGTTGTGCGTCTGGACTACCCAGCTTACCTTGGCAATAGTAAATACCTTTTCTTGAGCCTCTGGGCATGCACAGAAAAAAATAATAAGAAATAAGAAATTCAATAGGTTTACACGGAGATGTAAAGGAAGAACATACAGTTTGGGACAAGCTAGAGCATCCTCTGAAATCTGTTGGGTAAGATATGCTGAACTGGCTTGCAGACAAATGGTTCGTGTGAGTAAAACACATTAGATGGTGACAGGTTAGAATAAGATGGACTTCACTTTAATTGAAATTCTCTAAATGCTCAAAAGCCATCATCAATGGTTCAATGGAATCACTGATTTTTGGAAAATTCAAGAGGGGACGGCAACTATGAGAAAATTGCAGAATTTCAGCTCTTCTACCATGGCACTGAAGTGGAAGATTTTTTTCCTATCTTCCTCTATTCAGTGAACATTCTTTTATTCTATGTTTGTATGAAAATTGTATAGTAATGGGTAAAATGCCTGCAAGTAATTTTAGATACCTCCAAAATGCCTAGCAATGTAGAAATAAATAAGAAACCATATAATACAATATGCTAGGTCATCATAACAAAAAAACACAGAAGTAATCATTTTCATTTGAATAAAAATTGTTTTAACATAGAATAATTTTTCCTCCTAACAATAGAATATTAAAAAAAGAAAAGCTACCAATTAGCTCTTTTATTAATACCTCATCAAATAAGTTTTAATGTTACCACCTTAATTTATATCAGGCTCCATATTGCCCCAGAACAGTTATAGCTTTAAGAGAGATCAGAATATTTTATAAGGGTTCTGTTTTTGCACTTTCTGATGATAATTGAAATAAAATTCACCCACATATTTCGAGCTTTTTGAAGTTAAAAGACAGTATCTGCTGAGAACTGAAAACATGTAATCTCTTGCAATTTAACTTCTTCGAATTATTTACATGGAAATCTCACAAGAAGCTTTGCTTTCTCTACAATTGAGAGAAATGTTCTGGAAGATACTGGTCTTGTCCAACATCTAATAAGAGAAAAAATAAACAACAAAGCATCTGTTTAGTTTTTCTTGCTGAAAATGTCCCTGTACGAGAAGATTCTAATTTTGGCAGTGGAGGGCAAGGGTAAAGGGTATAGGAGGTGGTTTCTCTAGTTTATCTATTGGTTGAAAGGAATGTTTCCCATTATTTGGGAGCCTCAGCTCCCAAAGGCCCTGAAGCCAGCAAAACTCCACCCAATCTTAAACTCAGGTTGGATGTTTGGGACTCACATCATATGTCTGATCACAACCTAAATTCTATCTGGCTACTCTTATCCAGTATTCTGTGGTTCTGTGTTGCTGAGGAAAACCAGGAAAGATGATTTATTTACCAGGAAACC
Source organism: Plecturocebus donacophilus (assembly GCA_004027715.1). Classification (NCBI taxonomy): domain Eukaryota; kingdom Metazoa; phylum Chordata; class Mammalia; order Primates; family Pitheciidae; genus Plecturocebus; species Plecturocebus donacophilus. Next base: position 87,569 of record PVKP010004386.1, on the reverse strand, counting down.
AGAATCAGCTTGCAAGTGGAGTAAAAAAAAAAAAAAAAAAGCCCCTTATTTTTATGGCTGAAATAGTCTAGGGCTGTAGCAGCATGAGTTGGACTTACAAGCTTGGGTAAAAAGCATAGGCAGTATTTTGAATTTCTGTCTACCCTCCTAGACAGTGATAAAGGCTTCTATTTCTTTGTGTCTCATTCAATGCCTAGCAGCACACAACGAATACCAAAATGTGTGTAGATTCCATTTTACATTGAAAGACATATGCAGCCATATATCAATGGATCTGGTTACTTTTATTCTGGCATTTTTGTTTGAGCTTGTAGGAGAGTTTAAAAAGCTTACTGATTTATTAACAAGAAATACCCTAGTTTCTGAACATACTGAAGAAACAATTCTTCTAACTGATCTCAAGCTCTTGGCTTAAATCAAGATTTATCGAATAATGAACCCCAATTATTTTTACTGAGGTATCCTTACATCAAAACTAAGAAACATAAACCACATAAAAATATTATCAGAAACTCATCCTCTGAGACATGAGAGAGCTGTATTTCAGCAGGGCAATTTGGAAATATCTATCAAAAATGTATGACCAACAGCTACTATTAAATTTGTAACATTCTTAAAAGTTATTACTAATTTGAAAAGCTAGCATTGAGTGATCATTGTATCCCAAAGATTGTTCTAAGCATTTTATATAATCCTTCTTACTGAATCCTAACAAAAGCCTTATAAGGTAGATATTACCCTTATTTTACAAATAGTGAAACTGAGATAGAAAAATTAGGTGAATGGCATTTGACTTTTTAAAGTAAATGTTACTACTATATTAATTACAGCAGCATTATTGATATGTACATATATTAATCATGTTGCATGTTGCATTAGGAATGTAAAGATTAAACTGGCAATAACAGGGGGAAGGCATGATTTTGCAAATAACTCATGGATCCTCAAGACCATAAGTGGGAACCACTGGTCAAAGATGTTGCTGTTCAACCTCTTATGGCCTGGGTGGTGGAGCTCCAGGCATCTTGATTCTCCAGTAACACAGTACTTAGGATTCTTAGAAACTCAGTGAAGGATTATACCTCATTCAAGAAGTCGTGGTGGTGAGCTCTTACTTGTCCTGCAGCCTCAACACTATTGCACTGCCCTGAGCCTCATTTCATCTCCATAAAATAAAGGAGTTTGATCTGGAGGTTTCAAAGATCCTTTCCAGCTCTTATTTATCTGACTCTATAAGGATTCAGTAAACTTTCTGTTTAGCATGTTTCCAGCATGTCAGGAAATGAAAAAGAGCTTCCAGAAGAAATGATCCAAACTTTTTTCCCAGTTCCAGAAAAGTAGGAGCAACTGATATGTTCTTGAGGGTATTGCCCACACAAAAGAAGCAGGTATTTTGAGAAGAATAAGATTGTATATATCTAAAATACTTTTAGGAATGAAATGGATTACAAACACATGCTACATACTTTGTCTTGTAGCCTATCGCTAACCATTTGAAGAAACTTACTAGTACTGGGGGTTGTGCTATGGTAATCTCCACCCTAAAAATCTTTAAAAATAGGATTTGTACTCATGAGCATGTAAATTTGTAGGTGTTGACTTGCCTTAAGAAAGGCAGAAAAATGCATATATTTTTTAAAATCACATTTGAATCTGTGACTTAGGATGACCTGTGAAGATTTACCCTCGAAAAAGCATTTGATATGTGGAATATATTCTTTTATTTTAGGGCCTGGAGGCTCCCAAGGCATGGCCAGACACTCTATCTTGTACTTAATCCTGCTAAGTGCTCTAATTAACAAGGGCCAAGCCTGCTTCTGTGATCACTACCCGTGGACTCAGTGGACCAGCTGCTCAAAAACCTGCAATTCTGGAACCCAGAGCAGACACAGGTGGGTATAAGCTTTGTAGCTTTTCTTTGTGCTCTGGAAGAACTCGAGGATGAAGTCAGCAATATCAGGAGTGCCACACGAAACAATGGGAAAAATATATATCTCTCAAAGTAAAAATCTACGTATTTGGATAAAATTTGAAGTTTTTCTCTTATGAGGTTGAAAGGAAGTCTACTTTTGTTCTCTCTACAAAAACAAGGGGTTTCAAAGAAATTTAAGAATCTGTGCAACAGTGTCAGTTGACTATTTAACTTGCTTAGAATCACTACTCAAGCTTTTTTTCAATCAGCATATAACTCTGCTTGCCTATAGTTAGTGAGTTAATTATAGAGAATTTTCTACTCATTAAACTGAGTCTAACAGGACCTCAATTGAGCAGAACTGCTAGCTATTAGCTTGATTATTGGCTTATACAAAATGGCAACAAAGCTGTTCATTCTTGATAACGTTTAATAATTCAGTCTTTTCACCAATTCAGATTTCTCATCCCCCACAGTTTCTTTAAATCTGTTAAATGTTTCTGTACCATTGAGATGCTCACAAGTTAGAGGAGAAAATCATCTATTTAATGTGTTTTAACCATTACAGCATTTTTTAGGATCCTTATTTTAGAAAACTATTTTTACATATGTAGTGTGAATCTCATTAAAATTACCAATTGACTTCCCCAATAAACCATCTACTAAGTATGTGAAAACAGATTTGTTTACAATATTCCTCTACTCAAGAGTCCTTCAGTAGCTCCCTGCTGCCTACAAAGAACAGCAAATATTCCTGGCCAGTCACACAAGCTACTCCCTGGAGAGTTCCCTGGACATCTTCTCTTCCACTTCAAATCTTTGCACATGTCGCTTCCTCTAAATTCCCTTCCTTCTGTTACCTGAAGAATTCACATGAATTATTCAGGATGTTTCTCTCATGTCACTTTCTCTCTGCGTCCTTAGCCCCACAGCACTGTGTGCTGTCCTCCTTTAAGCAATTTGTAGGATCTTTCTCTCCTTTCACCTTTCTTTGCCCTCCAGTCCATTCGAGGAGCTCCAACATGGCTGGCTTCATGCTGTAGCACGTCCAGTCACATAGGACCCACCACTCATGCCCTTAATGATCTGCCATTGCTATCCTGAAGTTCTTAGTTTTGAGTAAGAGGTTTTCCATTTTCATTTTGCACTGAGCCTCACAAAGTATGTCCTGAGTTCTATTAAGTGGTGAGAACTGCATATATGCCAACCTGCCTAATTTTTCTATGAAAATTTTCTTTCTTTTCTATTTATTGTAGTTAATGCTCAATGATGTAGGATCTATGATAAATACAATCATTCTAAGCAACTTTTTCTTCACTATTAACAGGCAAATAGTAGTAGATAAGTACTATCAGGAAAACTTTTGTGAACAGATTTGCACCAAGCTGGAGACTAGAGAATGTAACTGGCAAGCATGCCCCATCAACTGCCTCCTAGGAGATTTTGGACCATGGTCAGACTGTGACCCCTGTGTTGAAAAACAGGTAGGTGACCTTGGGCACGTCCAGGAAATATGGATCACAACAGAGGGCTCTGATTCCTTGACAGGCTTAACAACACGGTCATACTGAATGACTTCAATTTCTGAAAGGCAGTTGTCTCAGCTTCCATTGAGGAAAAATTCCATTTAGCACTTTTTTGGGGGGAAGAAGGAACGTATTTTGTATATTTTACTGTCTTTGATCACAAAAAAGAAATTTGGCTCCCACTATTGGTATTGTACTTACCCAGTTCTGAATTCTACTGCCTGTGCTTTCTGAGAATTCTGAAAGCAAAAGTGTTTATACAGACTGAGTGTTCGTTATCCGAAATGTTGGGATCAGAAGTGCTTTGGATTTTGGATGTTTTTTAGATTCTGAAATATTTGCGTATACATAATGTAGTAGCTTGGGGATGGGACACAGTCTAAACATGAAATTCATTTATGTTTCATGTACACCTTATACATAGAGCCTGAAGATAGTTTTATACAATATTTTAAATAATTTTATTCATGAAACAAATTTATGATAAGTATTTACATATACAATACTCCACTGTGTCATGTTGGCACTCAAAAATTTTTGGACTTTGGAGCATTTTGGATTTTGGGTTTTCAAACTAGGTAGGCTCAAGCTGCACTAAAACAAAATAATAATAATAATGATAAAAAACAGGGTTTCAGTCCAAGGTTTCAAACCAGACAGAAATGAGGGAAATGAATCAAAACCTTGACTCCTTGCCCATCTTCTACATTCCCTTTCCTCACAGCAGTCCCTCAACTTTGTTTACTGTTCCCAATTGCAACATTTACCCACCTCATGTTCATTCCTGTAAGGGGACTGACAAATGTGAACCACAGTCAGGGCCGTGCTGAGCATTTACACAGCAGAGAAGAAAAAGAAACTCATGTGCGGAATACCTACTTTCCAAGGGGAACCGTTCTAGGTCCCTTTCATGTGTCACCTTATTCAAACTTCAAATTATATTGTGTTTCTCTACCCATTTTACAGATGAGAAAGTTATTGCTTATTTGAAGTTAAGTAATTTGCCCAAGAATATATCCATCAATTAATAAATTGAATTTTTCTGTCTTCAAAGTCAGTACATTTTAGTCCTATTGTATTGCTATTCTCCCTTGACTCACCATTTTACTACTCACCATTTAAAATCTTTTTAAAGTGTAGACTATGTTAGCATTGGTTTTCACAGGGACTTCCTTATGCAAAAGAATCTCAAAATTATTTCACATTTATCCCTTCACACTATCTTTGAGATATAGAAAGGCTGTTATTGCCTGGAGGAATTTACTGTACTCAAGAGACTCTCAGCAAACATTTATACATTTTATTTTGAAAATGTATAAATTATATGGTTTCAGAGTTATAAGAAGCCTTAGAAACCTTTTGACCCACTTTCTCATTTTACCAGTTGGAAAACAGAGGCCCACAGCAGTGATTATTTCCGTAAGAGAGCATAATAATGGAATTGGAAGAATCAGTAAAATTTAAGAAACATTACCATAGGAAAAATCACTGTTGTGATTGAGAAGCCCAGTTTTCTAAGATACATTTTGACTTTGACCCTGCCTCAGAGTTATGTCTTTCTCTTCTTTCTTTTCAGACTAAAGTTAGATCTGTCTTGCGTCCCAGTCAGTTTGGGGGACAGCCATGCACTGAGCCCCTGATGGCCTTTCAACCATGCATTCCATCTAAGCTCTGCAAAATTGAAGAGGCAGACTGCAAGAATAAATTTCGCTGTGACAGTGGTAATGTATTTTTGTGAAATGTTAAGTCCCCACTAAAAATAGCCTGACTAAATCAAAGTTACTACAATTGACTAACAGTAAAATCCATCACAGAGAAATCCCACCACATCTTAAGCATGGTGGAATGGGAGTGTTATGCTGCCAATTACCAAGATATTCCACTGTTAAGTTATGGCTTTTAAGTTAAACCATTTTGACCACTTACCTGATATGCACAAATCTATGATCAGGATAATTTAAAAAGAAATGACATATTTTAAAAGATTTTTAATATAATTTATTATGACAAGAATATTAAGATATCATATTGGAGGATGACTAGAGATGATGTAGAAAACCTTCTTGACTGGCTCTAAAATTAATTCCAAAAGATAAAGTCAAAAGCACATACACAAATGAGCATGGCTGTGTTTCAATAAAATTTTCTTTACAGAAAATGATGGCCATAGTTCAAGTTAGTTTTAGCCCACAGGCCATAGTTCACTGACCTCCTATCTAAGGAGTCAACTTGAAGTTACAATAAAACTAAATTTCAGATGAATAAAATCCATATCATTTCTGTGTACTCTGGGATGTCCTGAAAAGTAAAGTCAAGTAAACTAGATAGCAAATTCCAATTCCACAGAAAATTGACCCAAGACCTTGGAACTCATGTTTTCCCCTCTTATTCCCTGCTTCCTGCCTTCAGCTTTGCCAACTTTTTCTGAATGTCAGACAGGAATGCTGGGGTCAGGGTTTTCCTCTATCCACTTCCGTTCCAAATCTGGAATATGAAGGTGGGATGTAGGTGGGGAGAAATACTTTGTGGCTATATAAATAAGGTCATGTCACAAATTGACAAAAGAAGGAATCAGAGCAAAATCCTGATGACAATTGCTGAGGGTAATACAGACCTGAGCATTATATCCATAACATCAAAATCAAGATCTAGAACTAAAGTATAACTATTTGAAGCTTGAAAGATAGTTTTTTACCATCATATAAGCAAGAAAGACTCTTTTATTCAGTAGATGATAAACCTATGAAAAATTACAAAAGAGCTGCATTCAGGCCAAAAATACTCAAAGTTTGAGAAGCCTTGAGATGCATCCATAGGTCATCAATTTCTAATGAACAATTTTAGAAAAGTTAGCAGTGTAAGCACAGCAGATTGCCAGTTCATCAATAGTTATGTCCATAACCATTGATTTTAAATTAGCTGTATTATAAAGATGTGTCTGTAATGGTTGGTAAGCAGCAGCAACCCTGTCTTCCCTGTGTAACCCCTGCCCTGCTTCCCAGAGCCCAAAATCCCTAGATCTTTTCATGATCCAGAAACTGATTGGTAAATCCCTGGCACAGATGTAGTTGGCATCCATTCTGACTGGGTGATACCATAGCCTTTTGGTTGTTAAATATTCCATTGAAGATAGATAGTATAATATTTTGCTCTCCTAAAAGCATCTACTAATGCCACTGTCAATGGGAATAAGAGGTTGTATGAATTATTGTTTTTCTGACTCAAGATGCTTGAGTTAATTGTCTGGCCCTCAATTAACAAAGAACTATCTCTCCTGAAAAGATTAACCAACTTACCTTTCCTCCCTTATGACTGAGGTTCAGAGGTTCCCAAGAGTCCTCAAGATGAAATGGATTATTTTGATGTATACCTGGATTTTTAAGCATTACCCATTAGGTTAATTCCCATGCAATATACCAACTCTTCTTTCGAAGTCCTAATTTTAAGCATAAAAAACTAGAGAATTTGCAGCTGGTTTTAAAAAATAATACAGTATTTCAGTGACACAAATCGCTTCCAATGGTTAGGAAAAACGTGCAATTTCTGCATGATTGCATGGTTCCAAGTGTAAATGTATACAGGCAGGTGCTGGCTAAGCACAGTGACTTCTGCAAATCCTGCAATATTCAAACTGTCCTTTAATGTCTCATTCTTTCTTTGATATGGAATATATTTATGGCTTACAATATCTCTCCCCTTATGCTTTCTATTCCATAGAGTTTTTATGGCCTGGAATCATTCTCACCTATGTCACATCAGGCCTATTCCTAAACATCACTCAAGAGGTATCCTCTTCCCTTCATCCCTGCCCTTGCTAATAGGCTATGATATTTCTCTAAGTACTAAATGGATAGATTTTCTGTATTCTCACAAATCTGGTACTCTGCTCACAAAGCTAAGCTAATCAGAACTATACTCTACATGTGTATCCTTCCTTCTGTCTAAAAAAGTGTGATTTTAGTGTAACCATATCAAAAATAAGCCTTTGCTTAAATTTATAAGTGCTAGGTTCAAAACTTTTTAACAAATGTAATATGTATAGATGCCTATTTTAATAAATAGCCTCTCTATTTCAAACTAAAATTCCCATTCTGTTCTGCCCTGAAAACAAAATGAAACAAAGAAAACTAGAAGTACACTGTTTAAAAATAGAGCATCTTTCAGGTTAAGACATGGGATGAACAGACATTCAGTTCAATCTGTATTTTCAGTCCTGTGTGATTACAGTGCTCATAGCTATAATTCTTTATAATAATAGTCCTGACATAATGCAAGATGGAAGATGTAATTATTTTAATTATACTCCTACCTTCTAAGTGAAGATTATTAACCAAAAAAGTTTAAATCAACTACTTTCTTGGGAACTCTCTATTAATTAAAAAAAATTTTAATTCAACAGAATGCCCGATCTTCCTGAAATTTTAGTCAAAAGAGTCATGCATAATTGTAGTGAGATACGAATCACATCTTAAAATAGTCAACCAGGTAATCTCAAGTAAAACCTTTAATGATTATCAGTTGGACCTGTACGTACCAGTACAGATGCCAATATCGTCAAATTACAGGCAAGAAAGTGAAGGGCAGGAGCAGAGATATCTGTCATTGCACATAGGCATTTCAATTTCTGTTATATATAGTTACACACTGATTCCAAGGATCCTTATGAAATTCAGTGAGTCAAAAGTGGAAGGTAATTATTTGGGCACATGAAATTTGTACCATTTTCTAAATTTGGTCATTCAACTTGCTAATGTGGTATCTAGACACTTAACTTGTCCAAAAAATAGAGATAGCAAATTATATGCAGTAAAACAATTACATACAATAATTATATATAGTAAAATATATAGTAGATATATTTAATAAAATCTATAGTAATTATAAATAGTAAAATATACTTCTAACTTTTCACAAATTATACAATCATGTAAACAACCCTATGTCAAGATATAGAAAGTACAGATTTCTATATCACGATATAGAAAATTCCCATAAACCCAAAAAGTTCTCACCTTCTCCTTTCTAGTTAATTCCCCTTCCTTCTTTCTGGACATCATATAAAGGAATCACATGACACGGCTTATGTGTCTGGCTTTTTTCACCCAACATAAAATTTGAGAGATCCAACCATGTTATTGTGTGTGTGTGTCTGTGTGTTTGTCTGTAAAATTACAGGTTTTTAAATAAAAACAGTAACCTTGATCTCCCATCCTGGATCAAAACAAAATTCTGAACCTACTGTTAATTTTCTTCTACTGAACATGATCTCTATAGCAGCTCACTGTAATGGGAATGATAGTCTAGGATTACCTCTCCTTTTAAAGACAATCAGCCCATGGCAACTAAATAATTCTGTGGTGACCCTTGTAATCTTATAGGTGGAAAAATCAGTTTATCACTCCATTTTTACATGCTCCTAAAACTCTCTCAAAAATAGTGAAGACTTGCCTTCAGCTTTACCTTGAAATTTAAAGCATTTGTGTTTCAAATTAATAAATACTTTCTAAAATGATAATTTGTTGCAATGATGTTGTTTGCTTTTCTTGACCAGGCCGCTGCATTGTCAGAAAGTTAGAATGCAATGGAGAAAATGACTGTGGAGACAATTCAGATGAAAGGGACTGTGGGAGAACAAAGGCAGTATGCCTACGGAAGTATACTCCCATCCCTAGCGTACAGTTAATGGGCAATGGGTATGTAACACTCTTTTTTATCATCTTGGGGAGAACAGGCGTCAGAACAAAGGAGTCAGAAGGAGCAATGAGATACATCATTGTCTATCTTCCTCATTAACTTCTTACTAGTCCGACCAGCCCTATATCTGATACTTAGCTACCATGTTCAGGAAGCATGTGGCCATGATCCTCACATCTCAGAAGCGAAAGTTAGCATTTTCACATATAGTTTGTGCCAGGCAATGCTATGGACCCTTCATAAACATGGCTTGTTTTAGTTCTCATACATCTCTCAGAAAGCTTTGGAATGGATTAGAGTAGAATGGTGGAAAACCCACCAAGCCAGGAATTTCCAGGGTGGGGTCCTGAAGCTAGGCCTTGAATGGTTGAATAACCGCTCAGAAATGTCAGGAGCAAATTGAGAAACAGGGTGTCATAAATGTATGCTTATGGATGGCTTTGAAGTCAAAACGCTAGATAAAGAAAACCAGTCTTCCAGTGTGAGAAGCAAGCCCAGAGTTGAATAATGAGCCATAAAGCCAAAAGGAAAGAAGTTAGGCAAATACAGAGAAAAAGAAAGGGCTAAGCAACAATGAAAACGTAAGAGAGTAAGAGGTGAAGTGAATATAGCTAAGTATTCACTCCTATAGGCTGTGTGACATGTGAGTAGGTCAGTAGAGCCTAATGGCAGAGGCCAGACCTACATTACCATCCACTCTCAGCTTACAAACTGAGAAACTCAGTCTCAGAAAGCTTAAATACCCTTACCAATTCTACCAACTAGCAAATGGTGGATCCAGGATTCAAATTCGGACCTCAAAACCCAGGCTATTTCCACCATTTCATGCTGATTCAGGACTACATTCACCTTACAAATGAGATAACCTGGAAGAAACCTCAGAAGATCACATAGCTCTTTCTTCTAGAGTCTCTGTTTCAGGCATACACAGTCATGAGCACATGGGAGGTTTCTCAAGGGGTCCTAAATTCATTAGACTGAACCAGTGTTCTTGAAAGATATCAGGATATTATGAAAACAGAAAAACTGAGCCTTAATTTGAAACATAAGAAAAATCAGTAAAGATAATCTCCTATCCTCTTCCCTTCACATAAAAAAAAAAAACCCTTTTAAATTTTTGGCCAGAAGGCAAATAATTTGTTATCAATTTCTGTTGCTTCATATTGGACTTTAAAAAATTAGAATCTTCACTTAATCCAGCCAGAGTTGCATAATATGAAACCTCGAGGCACCTAAGACAAACAGCCACAATTGCAAATACAACCTCATTTGATTTAGAATAAAACCCAGAAAATATTGACCCAAACCCAAGGACACCATTAACATGGAAAACCCATTAGTCTGAAAGTAAGAGGAGCTAAGCTCTAAATAACTCAGCTGATTCTAATGTAGAACTAAAACCGGTTCTACATTATCTCACTACACCACAGCTAGTTATTTAACAACTCTGGGCCTCAGTTTCCTCATCTATATGTTGGATGACTATAAACTGATGTGAGGTTTTGTCCTAAGAATTTCTAATTAGTGGTGATCTCAATGAGAGTGCTTCAACAACATGTTCTTATCCACGTGCAGAAATGGTTTCCTTCTCTTGCTTTGGCTGCAAGAAAACGTCAGCCAAAAACTCCCACTGGTAATCACATTTTCTAATGTTCTGATTGATGAAGGGTGACATTTCAAAATCACCTTTTGTTCGGTTGATCTAGACTCAAGTTTCAGATGGGGAGGACCACATGCTATGTGTACTTTGGCTGAAGGACCATGTGGCCCTCTGCCAACCAGAGCTGTTGTCCCAGGGATTCTCAGAAATGAGCAAAGCCTGCTGGCTCAGGACAACCAGTCCTGCTCCCCAGGGACTAAGAGTTTTGAGAATTGCTTATTGTAATCCTGTTCTAATCTGCTGGCCTTAGAATCTCTGCCTCTCCTCTGTACCCTGCTCCTCAATACATTTCAAACCACAAGAGAAAAAGCTTCCTGAGTGGCTGTCCTTCTTTGTAAATGATACTTCTCCAAGAAAGAGATATAATAATTTCTACATTGCCAACATCAGTCACTAGTTCTTAAATATGAAGCAAGAATCAGGCAACAATAGCATGCTATTTGTTTTTTTCTCAGGCTCATATTGTGTATACGGATACACACACAGTTGAAAGGACACATTCATCTATGTGGTGAATAGTGAGACCTGTGAGTAGGGATCACACATGTATATATGTGAAAGTTCATGCTACACATAAATACATATTTTTGATTTACATATTTCTAGTTATATTCAAAAAGTTACAAAGTACGACACACAAATCAGGTTAGATCAAAGCATTTTAGAAATCTAAAGTATTAAGGGCAACACTGTATGTGAAACACTAAATTATTTTAAGTCAATATCAATATCTGAGAAGGGAAAGGAAAGAATAGAACTGAAAATTTCTTCATAGCTGGCTTAGCCCCTAAAATTTCTCGGGCATGGCCTGCTGGAAACACCTCCATAAAATTCTATCTTCAGGCTCTCCACAAACAGCTGTCACCTTCATAGACTCCTTGTGATCTGAGAGCCATTTTTCTCAAGCCCTTTTTTGCTTGTAACAAACATAAGTACATAGTGCAAAGCAGTATAAGGTGAACAGATTTGTAGTCCTCATTGTTCGGCTTTCATCTATTTGAATATAATCTGCATCTTAGGCAACCCACAGAATTCACTCATTTTAAAAAACAGCCTTATTGAGATGTAATTTGCATGCCATATAATTCACCGATTGAAAGTGTCTAATTCAATTATGTTTAGCATATTCACAGACTTACATAACCATCACCATGATATAATTTTAGAATATTTTTAATATACCCAAAATAAAACCTTTGCACATATTAGATATTAGGCTTCATTTACTTCCCCCTTCTACCCAACTCCTAGCCCGAGGAAATCACTAATTCACTTCCTGTTCATGTAAATTTGTATATTCTAGACATTTCATAAAAATTGGATTATACAATATGCAGCCTGTGTCTGCCTTTTTGCACTTGCTATAATGGTTTTAAAATGCATCCATATGCTCATAATTGGTACTACAGAAATATAAAGGATCATTAAAGACTATTATAAACAACAATATGCCAACAAATTTGAAAACCTAGAGGAAATGAATAAACTTCTGGATACAAAAAAACTTACCAATATTGAATCAAGAAGAAATAGAAAACAGACCAATTGTGAGTAATGAGATTAAATCAATAATAAAAAGTCTCCCAACAAAGGAAAGTCCAGGACTGGATGGTTTCACTGCAGAATTTTACCAAACTTTTTAAGAGCTAATATGAATTGTTATCAAGGTATCCCAAAAAAATCAACAGGGAACTCTTCTAAACTCATTCTACAAGACCAGTATAATCCTGATACCACCCTGGCCAATGCAGTGAAACCCCATCTCTACCAAAACTACAAAAATTAGCCGGGTGTGGTGGTGGGTACATGTAGTCCCAGCTTCTTGGGAGGCTGAGGCAGGAGAATTGCTTGAGCCCGGGAGGCAGAGGTTGCAGTGAGCTGAGATCACGCCACTGCACTCCAGCCTGGGAAACACAGCAAGACTTGGTCTCAAAAAAAAAAAAAAAACCACCAAAGGCATCACACTACCACATTTCAAAATACATATGTTACATGTGTTACATGTTACAAAGCTATGGTAACCCAAGCAGCGTATTACTGGCATAAAAACAGACACATAGATGAATGGAACCGAATACAGAACCCAAAAATAAAACCATGTATTCACAACCAACTGATTTTTGACAAAGGTGCCAAGATTATGCACTGGGGAAACAAGAGTCTCTTTAACCAATGCTGCTGAGAAAACTAGATAACCACATGCAGAAGAACGAAACTGGGCCCACCACTCACGCTGCACAAAAGTCACCTCAGCAGAAGAACGAAACTGGGCCCACCGCTCACGCTACACAAAAGTCACCTCAGCAGATGAATGAAACTGAGCCCACCACTCACGCTACACAAAAATCAACTCAACATAGGTTAAAGACTGATATGTGAAATTCCAGAACTATTAAACCATTAGAGAAAATTATAGGAGAAAACTCTTAGCACGTTCGTGTGAGAAAATATTATATAAATAAGACTTCAAAAGCAGAAGCAAGAAAATCAAAAATAGACAAATGGGATTATATCAGACTGACAAGCTTTTTGCACAACAGAGGGAAGAATAACAAAGTGAAAAGACAACCTACAGAGTGGAAAAAAAGTATTTGCCAATCATTCATCTGACAAGGAGTTAATATCCAGGATATATAAGGAACTCAACAGCAAAAATAAATAAATATCAATTTAAAATGCACAAGTGAACTTAATACGGCATTTACCAAAAGGAAACATAAAAAGATCCAACAAATATATTTTAAAATGTTCAACATCACTAATCATCAAGGAAATGAAAATCAAAACAGTGAGGCATCATCTCACCACAGCTGGAATGACTATTATCAAAAAGACAAAAAGTAACAAATGCTAGCAAGGATGTGGATAAAAGGAAACTCATGCACTATTGGTGAGAATGTAAATTAGTATAGCTCTTATATGGAGATTCCTCAAAAAACTAAACAGCACTGCCACATGATCTAGCAATCCCACTACTGGGCATACATCCAAAGCAAAGGAAATCGGTATGCTGAACGGATATCTGCACCCCCATGCTTACTACATCACTGTTCACAATAACCAAGATATGGAATTAGTCTAAGTGTCCATCAACAGATAAATGGATAAAGAGAGCATGGTACATGTACAAAATGGAATACCATTCACCCATAAAATAGAATGAAACCTTGTCACTAAGGAAACATGGATGAGCCTGGGGGTTATTAAGTGAAATAAGCCAGGAACAAAAACATAAACACTACATGTTCTCACTCACCTGGAGAAGCTTAAAAAGTTGATCTCTTAGAAGTAGAGTAGAATAAGGGTAACAAGAGGGGAGGATAGGAAGAGATTGGTTAAAGGATACAAAATTACAGCCAGATAACAGGAACAAGTTCTAGCATTCTATAGCATTGTAGGTGTCTACAGTTAACAATAATTTAGCACATATTTTCAAATATGAAGAAGAGAGAATGCTGAATGTTCCCAATACAAATTTTAATGTTTGAAGTGATGAATATGCTAATTACCCTGATTTTATTACTATACATTTTATATATAAAAACATCACTATGTACCCCATAAATATGCACAATTATGTGACAATTTTATTTATTTTTGTTTATTTATTTATTTATTTTGAGATGGAATCTTGCTCTGTTGCCCAGACCAGAGTGCAGTGATGTGATCTTAGCTCACTGCAACCTCTACCTCCGAGGTTCAAGTGATTCTCCTGCCTTCCTCCCAAGTAGCTGATATTACAAGTGCCTGCCACTGCACCAGCTAATTTCTGTATTTTTAGTAGCGATGGTGTTTCACCATCTTGGCCAGGCTGGTCTTGAATTCCTGACCCCATGATCCACCTGCCTCAGCCTCCCAAAGTGCTGGATTACAGGCGTGAGCCACCACGCCTAGTGACAATTTTAAAAAACATAATTTTAAAAATCACCCATATAAAGCATATGCCAATACTTCATTCCATTTTATGAGAGAATAACAATCCATTGTATCATTCTATCACATTGAGTTGATTCATTCATCAGCTAATGGACATTTGGTTTGTTCCTACTTTCTCTAATATGAGTAATGTTGCTATGAACATTCACATACAAGTTTTTGCATTGATATATATTTTCAATTATCTTGCATATAAACTGAGGAATGGAATTGCAGAGCCTTATGGTAATTATATGTTTAATTTTTGAAGAACTCTCAACTGTTTTCCAAAACAGCTGCACCATTTTTCATTTCCCCCAGTTACATACAATTGGAAATTAATTTCTCCTTCATCAAAACTTTTTTGTTTATCTTTTGGTTAAAGCTATTCTAATGGCTGTGAAATGGTATCTCATTGCAGGTTTGATTTGTATTTCCTAATGAGTAATAACATTGAGCCGTTTTTTACATGCTTATTAGTCATTTTCACATTTTTTTCAAAGAAATATATATTTAGATACTCATTTGTGCATTAATTCTTTTTAATATTTAGTTCTAAGCATTTTTTGTATATTCTGGGTGTAAGTTCTTCATTAGATATGTGATTTGGAAATATTTTCTCCCATTATGTGAGTTGTATTTTCACTTTTTAGTTGGTGTCCTTTAAAGCACTAAAGTTTTTAATTCTGGTGAAGCTCAGTATATTTATTTATTTTGTTGAATGTGCTTTTAATGTCATATCTTAGAAGACTTTGCCTTACTTGAGATCACAAATATTTAGTCCTATATTGTCTTCTAAAAGTTCTGTAGCTGTAGCTCTTAAATTTAGATATTATCTATTTTGATTAATTTTCTTGCAATGCATAAGAAAGGGGCCCAATTTCATTCATTTGCAATATAATCATCAGGTTGTTACAGCACCATTCATTTAGGACTATTTTCCCCCATTGAATATGGATTTATTTCTAGATGCAATTCTGTTCCATTGGTCTATATGTCTATCCTCATGCCAGTACTACTATTCTGTCTTGATTACCCTAACTTTGAAGCAAACTGTGTATCAGGAAGGGCAATTTCTTGAACTTTGTCCTTCTTTCTCAAGATTGTCTTGGCTGTTTTAGGTCTTTTGAATTTTAGAATTAGCTTGTGAATTTTAACAAAAAAAAGAGGCAGCTGCAATTTTGATAATAATTGTCTTGAATCTCTGCTATCTTAACAGTACAAATTCTTCCAATCCATTAATATAGAATGTCTTTCTATTTGTTGAGATTTCACTTAGTATCTTGCAATAATTGTTTATACTTTTCAGTATACAAGTTTTAGACTTGTTAAATAAATTTCTGAGGATTTTATTCTTTGAGAGGCTATTATAAATTGAATTATTTCTTTCATTTTATTTTTGGATTGTTCATTGCTATTGTATGGAAATACATTTGATTTTTGTTTGTTGATTTTGTTTCTGCAAGCAATTACTTTTGAACTTAGTATGCAACCTTTTAATAAAATTAAAATTTACTTTCCCTGGTAGAAAAATTGGGAGACTTAATATGTATCATTTCTTCTAATAGGGCAGGCCAGGCCTGTGCTAATCACTGTTAATTTCCACAACTACTATAAAGAAGCAATTAGCTCCATTTTCAAGTGAAGAAACAATTTCAGAAACTTAAAAGGTGTGTGTGTGTGTGTGTGTGTGTGTGTGTGTGTGTGTGTGTACTTTTACATTAACACAATTTTATTGCTATTTACAAGTATTTACATTAGCCTTACTTTCTTTTCAGAATTCTAACATCACTTTACAATTTTCAAATTATCTTTGCTCCTCTTTGATAGAAAAACATTGTATCCATTGATTAGAAGAAGTGCCTGTGTAATTGATTGAATTTTCAACTTTAAATCCAAATGTCTAATAGCAGATCACAAAAATCTGGCATAGTGAACTGCTTCTTGATTCCCTCACAAATGGATAAGTCTGATTGTCTTTTTTCAGATCTCTATGATAGTTACAAAACTTAATATTTCAGCTTCTCGTAAAGGTGGTGCCTCTTGGGTACATTTTGTCTTGTGAGTTAACACTATAGAAGTACAAGGGAGGCTGGGTGTAGTGGCTCACATCTGTAATCCCAGCACTTTGGGAGGCCAAGGCAAGTAGATCACGAGGTCAGGAGTTCAAGGCAGGCCTGGACAATACAGTGAAACCCTATCTCTGCTAACACTATAAAAATTAGCTGGGCATGTTGGCACACGTCTGTAATCCCAGCTACTTGGGAGGCTAGGCAGAAGAATCACTTGAACCCAGGAGGTGGAGGTTGCAGTGATCCCAGATCGAGCCACTGCACTCCAGCCTGGGGAACACAGTGACACTCCATCTCAAAAAAAAAAAAAAAAAAAAAAAAAAAGGAGTACAAGGGAAACAGACATGTAAGTGGTAGATGACATTCTTGAGGATGTTCAGAGTTCCCTTGAGCCCCCCAAAACTATGAGAAAGGATGGATATACTGAAGGATCATGAGAAGAGAAAGGGCATGGATGCTATTCCTTCCGCTACATGAATTTTCCAATGATTCTCTGTAGAACTACAGAATGTGTTCTATAAAAGACAAGATTATTTGGTCAAATATATCTGGAGACTGACAATTTATATTTTTTAAGGCTGTGACATGACCTGTAGAAAACAATTTTTATAGTCTATGTAATACAGCATTACCAAACAGTTTGAGAAAAAAAACTACATTTCTCACAGAATACATATTAATATCTCTCAGAATTTGAAAATGTATTAGCATCTTGGAGAAGTTTTTTTTTTTATCTACAACAAAACAACTTCTTAAATACTTGATGCTAAAGTAATTAATCTCTATGTGCCTCAATACCCTCATTTGTAAAACAGGTATAATAATTATATCTACACCACATGGTTATGATAAATATAAGTTACTATTAGTAAATATTAACTAAGTTAATATTTGTAAAGCACTTACTATTGCTTGGCTTATAGTAAACAGTATGTAAGCATTTTTTTAATAAAATAAATTTTAAATACTATAGTCAGCTATTAGTAAAACTATGATGTTATTACAATTCCATTAAAATATTGCTATTACTATTTATTATGAGCTCTCTATTAGAAATCCACTCAGAAAGAAGTGGACCCAGAATGGCATTTATTATATAATAACTTATTTCATAATCTGCTTCCAAACTTTGCACTGGCTTTGTAAGTCATAAAAAATTATAAATCCAGATTTTATTGTATGTTGAAAGACAAGAACAATTAAGTCAGTGGAATAGGAGAAGCGAATAGAGCCAGAGAAGCTGAGTTCGAGCTTTCCAGCTTCCTTGTATGCCTCACCAAGGACTAGAAAAAAAAGGCGAGAGTAGTAGGCGTTCCTTCAAGTCATTTGTCTTGAGTCAAAAATGTTTAGAAGAGGAATTCCTTTCATATAACTAAGGTAAATTTTAAAGATTGCTCTATGTCTATTGATTCTTAAAAACTACTTTGTTTCTAGGTTTCATTTTCTGGCAGGAGAGCCCAGAGGAGAAGTCCTTGATAACTCTTTCACTGGAGGTACTTGTAATACTGCCAAAAGCAGTAAGACAAGTAATCCATACCGTGTTCCAGCCAATCTGGAAAATATCGGCTTTGAGGTATGACAGCCTAGCATAGTGGCAACTCCAACATCATCAGTGATTATAAGCTAAATTTCTCATGCAAAATTAGTGATGAATGAAGGGACAGAATGAAAAAATAGTGAACAATTTTAATTGTTCACACCGATAAACAGTTTGATTTATTCAGAATTTTCTCCTAATCTAGTTATCTTAGATAACCACAAAATATAGACTTTTTTTTTAAAGTGCCAAGCTCATAAGAAAAATCATGATGAGTCAGTCTAATCAGATAGTTCTGCTTACTTTTCTTCCTATTTTATTAGTTGGTTTGGTTTACTTGTTTGTTTTAGTCAATGATGATGAGCAGCATACTACCTACTCCCAGAATCTAACCCATGCCTTACAGATAAGTGCTCCATACTCGCTGCACTAAAGTGAGTAATCTACTTTTTTAAATTTGTGATAAGAACAGGAAATACATGGTTTTAATGGTGACATTCATGCATACAAATTTGACAAGCTAGAGAGAATTTCAGAAGGTGTAATGATTTCTGAGAATCATTTTATGGGTAAAATGAGTTTAGCAAAAAGTCATTTAATCTTTCTTTTAAAAGACCTTTATATACATATAAATACAGGCATTTTTCATTTTGATTCACTCAATTTAAAACCATCTAATATATACAATGGGTGGGGAATGTCTTTGGGAAGTAACTGTCAAATTCAAATACCTCTGGGAAGACTGATAATACTGCTCTTAAGATGGATTGTATTGAACAGGCTTTGTAGACAGAGCTACAACCTAAACATTCATATGTAATACTGTTCTGATGAAAGTTGCTTTCTAGTTCCAAAATAACCAATCCACAAGTTTACTTTTAAAATACAATCATTTCACAAAAGTATATTGCCTGTATTTTCAGTAAGCATCTATTTCATGTAGTTTTACAAGTAACAAATAAAAGGAAGTATATGAGATTGAAGTAAATTGAGGTTTAGGTAACACTTCACACTTATATGATACTTTAGAGTCTTCAAAGTACTTTCATATATTGCCTTACTTGATTCCCCTAACAACCTCCCCAGAAAGGTAGAAAATTGTTTACATCCATATTCCTAACAGAAAATTTAGCCTTGACCAGTTGTTGTGGTTCATGCCTGTAATTCCAGCACTTTGGGAGGCCAAGGCGGGTGGATTACGTGAGGTCAGGAGTCTGAGACCAGCCTGGGGAACATGGTGAAACCCTATCTCTATTAAAAATACAAAACGTAGCCAGGCATGGTAGTGCACACCTGTAGTTCCAGCTACTCAGGAGGCTGAGGCATAAGAACTGCTTGAACCCAAGAGGTGGAGGCTGCAGTGAGCCGAGATTGCGCCACTGCACTCCAGCCTGGCGACAGAGTAAGACTCCGTCTCAAAATAAAATAAAATGAAATAAATTTAAAAATAAATAAAATAAATTTAAAAAAAAGAAGCAGAAATGAAAATTTAGGCTTATTGGCTTATTGAAGTTAAACAACTTTCTCAGTTATACAGCAAATAAATGGCACAGAAGAATAAGAACTCCTGACTTCTGGCTCCTACAGTCTGGGACTGCCTATGTTAGATGAGACCATTATAGTGTAGCAAGAAAGACATTAAAACTTAGCGCAGTGGGTTAAAAGTCTGAGCCCCTTCACAAACTATCAGTTAAAATGTATCCCTGTGAAGTTAGACAGTGATGTTCTGGAGCAAGCAATGTGAGTTCATAAGAGCCAACTGTTAACTTTTCAGGAATTTTGCAATCCAATTGCTAAACATAGACCTTTTATTTTTTCTTTTCCAACTTTTATTTTAGATTCAGGGGGTACATATATACGTTTGTCACCTGGGTTTACTGTGTGATGCTGAGGTTTGGGGTACAAATGATCCCTTCACCCAGGTACTGAGCATAGTACCCAACAGTTTTTCAACTCTTGCCTCTCTCCCTCTTTTCCCCTCTAGTAGTCCCCACTGTCTATTCTTGCCATCTTTACATCCATGAGTACTTGACGTTTAGCCCTCACTTACAAATGAAAACATGTCATATTTGTTTTTCTGTCCCTGTGTTAATTTGCTTAGGATAATAGTTTCCAGCTGTATCCATGTTGCTGCTAAGGATATGATTTTGTTCTTTTTTATGGCTGCTAGTATTCCATGGCATATATGTGCCACATTTTCCTTATCCAATGCACTGCTGATTGGCACCTAGGTTAATTCCATGTCTTCGCTATTGCAAACAGTACTATGATGAACATGCGAGTGCATGTGTCTTTTTGATAGAACAATTTGTCTTCCTTTGGATATGTACCCAGTAATGGGATTAGAGGGTCAAATGGTAATTGTTCTATTTTACGTTCTTTGAGAAATATCCAAACTGCTTTTCACAGTGGCTGAACTAATTTACATTCCCACCAACAGTGTATTAGCATTCCTTTTCTCCACAGCCTTGCCAACATCTGTTGTTTTTTTCTACTTTTTAATACTAGTCATCCTGACTAATGTGAGATGGTATCTCTTTGTGGCTTTGATTTGCATTTCTCTGATGATTATTGATGATGAGCATTTTTTTATGTATTTGTTGGTCAAAACACAGTCATTATTAAATATCAAATATATTACCTCACAGGTAAACATATTAAAAACAAAAGTTATAATTACTCGAAATTTATCACATTTCAATTATTTTGCTACATTTTACCATTATCCATGCTCTTGAGGTTATTTACATCTATTGGATCTGTATTATTAAAACACTTTGCAATTTGTTACCATGCACCTCTTCCCAAGTTTGAATTCAGGGTATCACATAGGTAGCTTGAAATCAGCCGTGGTAAGAATATATACACAATGGAAAAGGAAAATGCTATAGTAAATCGAGGATTTCTTCCCCCTCCCAGAGAGCTAGTTGTTAAATATTTACTAACAGATCACTGGGTTAACCAACAAGCTTGATAACTCAAGACTGAATAGCAAGTTACATGAGGAAATATAGCCTGAAAATTCTCATACAGATTAAACTCATTTCCTTATCAATGTAGCTCTAAGACTTGTTCAAGCTTATGAAGCTACCTGAGCTAATCTTTAACTATATATCATAGTGGTATGGCTAAAGTTATAGTGATAAGGCTAAAAAAGGCCATAGTAGTATTTCTTCAAACAAAAATTTGGCAATGACTATGCTCAAGGTCACGAGCTATTGGTTTTCTTTTAACTGATTTCTGAATAACTTCATTCTTTAGGCATACCTTCGGCAGGCAGCCGTGCAAACCTAAGCTATATGTTATTGAAAATAATAGAGAAGAAATTCAGCAGCCATCTGACTTCCCTTCTTTTGTAGTATTGTAGCTTATTAAGACAGATAAAATAATGGCCTGGCTGGTACACAGAGACTAAAGAGTCTCACAAAGGGAAGAAAAGGCAACTAGGCAGGGCGTTAGAATAGAAGATCTTGAAAAACTACAGGACAGTTGTTGAAATACAGACACCAGATAGCATTTTATCAAGCAGGACAAGTTAGGTTACACTGCAATAAGAATTCTAAGATGTAAGTGTCTTAAAATAGTGTTACTCATACTGTATGTTCTACTCATAGTAGTCACTTAGAAACCAAGGGACTTAAGGGATTCTGCTTTGATACAGCCTTCCATAATGAATTTCACACAAAAAAAAGGAGGGGGAAGTGACATATTTCCCATCAACCCTTAAAGTGACAGATACCATTTATATTTATGCTTCATTGGCCAAAGAGAGTAGGGAAATGCATGTTTTTTATGTGCACAGAAAAAGACTAGAGTAGTTATAAACAGTGCAATGACTAACACAAAGGTCAATCAAGAGAAGGTCAGCACTGGGTGCTGTGGTAGCATGCAGTGGGATACCAACCTCAGAAACTGTGATCTTGAAGTCAGACTCCAGTCTCTTGAAAAGTATAAAACGAGGAGCACCTGGTTATAAAGGACAAGTCAAGTTGTCAGAACTGAAAAGTGTCTTAGTTAGATTGCATGGTGCATCAAAATCACAGGCAGACTAAAAATAACCCTCATTGCTTTTCACCCTGTTAAGTCTCAGCTTAGATGGCATTTCCTTGAGGGAGGGTTTCCTGATATTGCCTCTCAGGGTCTTATATTTTCTATGGGATCTCATTGGCCATACAATGCTTACTGCATTAAGTGTGATTATCTCTTTCTATAACTAAACTATCAACCCCTCAATGTAGGAAGCAACACTATTCTTTGTTCTCTAGCAAAATGTGTTCTCAATAAATATTGGCTGAGTGAATAAATAAATAAATCATCATTTCATTAGATGAAATGATCATTCACAAGTCACTCCAGTATTTCCTAAATTATATTTTATTTTACATGGATTTTTCTCCAGGTACAAACTGCAGAAGATGACTTGAAAACGGAGTTCTACAAAGATTTAACTTCTCTTGGACACAATGACAATCAACAAGGCTCGTTTTCAAGTGATGGGGGGCACTCTTTCCATGTACCAATTTTTTATTCCTCAAAGAGAAGTGAAAAGATCAACCATAATTCTGCCTTCAAGCAAGCCATTCAAGCTTCTCACAAAAAGGTAACAAAAATGGTTTCCAATCTTTTTCTTCTTTCTTGAAAATTAACACCAATTCTAGCAATCGTGCAACAAGATGGGGAGAGTTTTGATATTGTACCAGTATAACTGCTAATACACATTTAAGTAATTTTCCCATGTTTTGTTATATCTCACTTTAAATGTTATAGAAATACTATGTATATTAATGCTTCCATTTTGCATGCATTTGACTGTTATTGTTGTTTTTTATCTTTACTTTTTGTTCATATTGTTGTAGGTGTGCTTCTTATAAACTCCACACAACAGAACTTTGTCCTTTCATGTAATCTTGACAGTCTCAAGTCTTTGCTAGGAAAATTTAGCTAATTTATATTTATTATATTCATGGACATGCTTGATTATATTTTTTCCATCTTTTCTTTTCCTTACTCATTTCACTTTGTTACTGTTTCCTGTTTTCAATCACATTTCTATCTACTCCTTTTGTGACTTTTGGTGATTTTGAAAGTTCTACTATACATTTTTTTTTTTTTTTGAGATGGAGTTTTGCTCTTGTTGCCCAGGCTGGAGTGTAATGGTGCAATCTTGGTTCACCACAACCTCCACCTCCCAGGTTCAGGTGATTCTCCGGCCTCAGCCTCCTGAGTAGCTGGGATTACAGGCATGCACCACCACACCCAAGTAATTTTGTATTCTTAGTAGAGATGGAATTTCTCTATGTTGGTCCAGCTGGTCTCGAACTCCTGACTTGAGGTTACCTGCCTGCCTCAGCCTCCCAAAGTGCTGGGATTACAGGCGTGAGCCACTGTCCACTATACTTTTAAGTGCTTCTCGTAGTTACTTTTCTCTAGTTAGGAAGCATAATTAGACCTATGTTTTTTCTTTTATCACATAAAATAATATCTGTAACCCCCTCAAAAAATCTTTTACCTACCTAGTCCCCATATGCCAACCCCACTATGTCCTTGAGAACATATTTACTTTTCTATTCCCACCATGAGGTTCCAACATCACAGTTTTAGTGAGATAGTTAAAAACCTTTGTGTTCCAAGCAATTCTTTTATTTATTTATTTATTTATTTATTTATTTATTTTGAGACAGAGTTTCGCTGTTGTTACCCACACTGGAGTGCAAAGGCATGATCTCGGCCCACCACAACCTCCACCTCCTGGGTTCAAGCAATTCTCCTGCCTCAGCCTCCCGAGTAGCTGGGACTACAGGTGCGCACCACCATGCCCAGCTAATTTTTGTATTTTTAGCAGAGACAGGGTTTCACCTTGTTGACCAGGATAGTCTCAATTTCTTGACCTCATAATCCACCTGCCTTGGCCTCCCAAAGTGCTGGGATTATAGGCGTGAGTCACCGCGCCGGGACTCAAGCTATTCTTAAAGATTGTTTTGTGTGTGTTTATATATTTTATATGTTAGTGTGTATTTTATTCTGACTCCTATCTTCTCTACTTAAAGATTCCTCACATAACACTTATAATTTTCAAGTTCATAGTCTACATTTTATATTTTTGTTATATTTTATATACATATTTGTATGTCTATATATTTGTATACATATACAAATATGTATATAAAATATAATAAAATGCATATTTTGTTACATTTATATTTATACATACACATTTACCAATCTCCATTTATTTTCCTCTTATTTCCTTTTCTTGAGATCCCTGTTCTCATTCAGTTGCCTTTTTTTTTTTGTATTTTCTTCATATATGACATATGCAAGGTATATTCTCTAAATCTCTGCATATGAAACATTGCTTGCCTTTTCCCTGAACAATAAAGAATACCCAACTGTATAATAATCATTATGTCTTGATAGTAGATGTTATTCAACTGTCTTCTAATTTCCATTGCTATATAAGAAAAATAACATTCAGAGCAAATTTTTTTATTTTCTTTTCCCTGCTTAGAAAGTTACAATTATTTTTTTGCACTTGGAACTTAGGGTTTGTCTAAGTATTGTACTTTTCCTGTTAATCTTGCCAGGGACTTATGGAACCCTTTTAATATACAAAGATACAGCTTTCCTTGTTAATCATTCTTCATATATTCCTTTTTCTCTTATTATTTGCATTTTAAATCTCTTACATATGTCTCACAGTGCTTAAACAATTTAGGAGACAGATTTCTATCTGAAATTTTTAGACATTTACAAAGGTATTTTAAAATAGTGTCTATTGCTCACTACAATCACCACCCTAAGTAGCATTTGCCCTTTCCCAAGAGATGAATGGGGAGAATGAGCCCTGAATCATGGAACTAGAGAGGGAGGAGACAGAGGTACCAATGTCAGAGTTAGTGGGATCAGCAACTGAAGGGCATCATATTATGCCTGCTCCTTCCTTTATCATAATGCTCTTCTACTTTTATTTAGACAGACATTTATGCACTTATATAAGACTCAACAGCACTGTATGGATAATTTTCCCAAATATTTCATTTATCCTCAAAAGAATTCTAGATTATTAGAGTCAATATCTAAACATCATTTTGCAGATGAATAAATTGAAGTTCATATATGCATTTTTAATTCAACAAACATGTATCAGATACCTACCATAAGGCAGGCACTAACTAAAGTCCAAGAAGCTGAGAGAATTCCAGTGATCTTACCATAAATAAATACCAGAGTTGGGAACTGAATGGCCTGATTTTTATTTACTTTATTATTGTACTTTAAGTTCTGGGGTACATGTGTAGAATGTGCAGATTTGTTACATAGTTACACACGTGCCATGGTGGTTTGCTGTACCCATCAGTCCATTATTTACTTTAGGTATTTCTCCTAATGCTATACCTCCCCTAGTACCTCAATCCCCGACAGACCCCAATGTGTGATGTTCCCCTCCTTGTGTGCATGTGTTCTCATTTTTCAATGCCCACTTATGAGTGAGAACATGCAGTGTTTGGTTTTCTGTTCTTGTGTTAGTTTGCTGAGAATGATGGTTTCCAGCTTCATCCATGTCCCTGCAAAGACATGAACTCATCCTTTTTTGGTGGCATAGTATTCCATGGTGTATATGTGCCACATTTTCTTTATCTACTCTATCACTGATGGGCATTTGGGTTGGTTCCAAGTCGTTGTTATTGTGAATGGTGCTGCAATGAACATATGTGTGCATGTGTCTTTATAGTAGAATGATTGGTAATTCTTTGGGTATATTACCCAGAAATGGTATTGCTGGGTCAAATGGTATTTCTAGTTCTAGATTCTTTAGGAATTGCCACACTGTCTTCCACAATGCTTGAACTAATTTACACACCCACTAACAGTGTAAAAGTGTTCCTATTTCTCCACATCCTCTCTAGCATCTGTTGTCTCCTGTTTTTTTAATGATCACCATTCTAACTGGTGTGAGATTGTATCATTGTAGTTTTGATTTGCATTTCCCTAATGATCAACGATGATGAGCTGTTCTTCATATATTTATTGGCTGCATAAATGTCTCCTTTTGAGAAGTGTCTGTTCATATCCTTTGCCCAATTTTTGATGGGGTTGGTTTTTTCCTTGTAGATTTGTTTAAGTTGTTTGTATATTCTAGATATTTGCCCTTTGTCAAATGGATAGATTGCAAAAATTTTCTCCCATTCTGTAGGTTGCCTGTTCACTCTAATTATAGTTTCCTTTGCTGTACAGAAGCTCTTAAGTTTAATTAGATACCATTTGTCTATTTTGGTTTTTGTTGCCATTGCTTTTGGTGTTCTAGTCATGAAGTTCTTACCTATCCCTATGTCCTGAATGGTATTGCCTAGGTTTTCTTACAGGGTTTTTATGGTTTTAAGTCTGATGTTTAAATCTTTAATCCATCTTGAGTTAATTTGTGTATAAGGTGTAAGGAAGGGATCCAGTTTTTGCTTTCTGCATATGGCTAGCCAGTTTTCCCAATACCATTTATTAAATAGGGAATCCTATTGAATTTCACTTCAAGATATTTGACTCTTTATTCATTTATTTATTTATTCATAATTTTAGCAAATTACAGAAGAACACTGGTCTGCTGATATGGACATGTAAAAAATGACAATGAAATTGATTCATTTTATATATACATTATATATATATTCATTTTATATATTTTATATATATATATATAATTTATATTATTATCTCAGTTTAGAATGGGCTATGGGTCCTACAGTGCCCTCCAAACTTAACAAATTATATTTGTAAGACAAGATAGTATCAGAATTTCTTGTAAGTAAAAATGTACATCTCTAGGCCTCTCCCTTAATCTACTGATTCAGAATATCTGGGATTGGGCATGGGAATATGGAGTTTTTTATTTTTAGTTCCCTAGCTCAGTATAATATAGCATACAGGCTTGGAAATAACTGCTTATAAACATAGTCAAAGATGAAAGGAGATAGATGTGTTTGAATGAGTTACAGGTAAAGTCCTATGTCTTGCTTCACATATGTGATTTATATGTATTTCAAACATGTTAGAGAACACTTGTAAAACCCTTATATGTAGATAAACAGCTACTGTTTGATCCTCTAATAGTCTGTCAAAAAATTTAGAGCTATTCACAATATAGGGTTGGAACATATGAAACTACTGTTATTCGACCATTTTGGTTTACAAAATTGTTAGCCTCATATAGTTCAATCCAACATCATTACTGTCATCTTTGATTAAGTGTGAACAGAATTAAGGAATTTCAGTCTAAATAAAAAATGAGGTTGAGCATGGTGGCTCACACCTGTAATCCCAGCACTTTGGGAGGCTGAGGTGGGTGGATCATCTGAGGTCAAGACTTCGAGACCAGCCATGCCAACATGGTAAAAATTATTTACAGATCCTAAAAAAACTAGATACTCTAGTTTCTTTCTGTGCAAATAAAAATACAAACATTAGCCAGACATGGTGGCAGGTGCCTGTAGTCCCAGCTACTCGGGAGGCTGAGGCAGGAGAATCGCTTGAACCTGAGAAGCAGAGGTTGCAATGAACTGAGATGGTGCCACTGCACTGCAGCCTGGGTGACAGAGTGAAACTCTATCTAAAAAAAAAAAGAAAAGAAAAGAAAAGAAAATGCTACTGTAGCCTCTCTTAGTCTTCAAGTAGAGAAAACAAGATACCACAAAATTGAAAATCAATCCAAGCCTTTCAGTAGAGCATAATGCTTAGTTGTTTTGTCAATCACAGATCAGACTAGATATTTGTTGAGCAAACAGTCTGTTTCCAAGCAAAATATCAGTTAACTCAGTAAGATTCACTACTTTCCTGATATACTTTACAACACTGAAATCACAGATATATTATTAAAATAAAGCAAGACCTCACACATTGTTGAAATAGATTATATGTGGTTTAATAACCTATAGTAATACTTTTTTACTCTAAAATAGTCAGTTTCAGTTATCATGAACCAGCAAGCAGAACACCATGGAGGTAATTGTGCTAAGTTGAGCTACCAAACTTTAACTTGTATTTTCCATGACTGAGACTTTAAAGCATCCTGGAAATATTGAACCTACCAGAATGGGCACTTCAGATACTCGGGGAATGAGTGTGCTTCTTATTGAAAGCACGAGGGCTCTCCAACTTTTGAAAACTATGCTTCTATGACAAAATTCAAGTATTATAGTTAAAAATAGAATTAATAAGCATGTACTAAAATGGAATTTCCACAAAGGCACGAACTTTGTCTGCCTTCTTCACTTCTGTTTCTATAGCATCTAAGACAGCTAGGCAATAAATGTATAAAAGTCCAGAAGGTAGAATGAAGGAAGAGAGGGACAGGGAAAAGGAAAGAAAGAAGGGAAATTAATCCTGATTCTTTTTCAATTTGGGGTATTTTTTTTCTTTTGTACCAGCAGTCATCTTGTGCCATAATTACAGCAAAGAGGCATATGGTTAATAATTAACAGTTACAATAGTTATTTTGTAAAAATATGGTTCTTACTGTTTCTATTATTACAATTTATTAAAATTGAGAGATCAGATAAAGTATGTAAAAATTTTTTCAACGATACACATAAATACTTACAAACCTCAGTGGCTATATAGAAAGATATTCTGAGGAAATGAGATTTTAAGCATAATATTGACCAGCTAATTCTAAATTAATCTGACATAAAACAAAATGATAAACAAATAGGTTTGTAAACAAAAAAATCTCATATATTTCTGCATATGGGTGGAGGAGAGAGAATATAAATAATTTTACTTAAGTTCCACCCCTAAGCAATTTAGAATCAGCATTTTGGAGTTGAAAGGAGGTGTGAAATGTGCAAGCCCTCATCTTGTCATTTGACAACTGAATTCTAGAGAATCAAACGCTTTTTCCAGTTAGTGACAAAGCTGTAACTTGAACCTCAATTGTATAACCTCCATCTCAGTTGCATAACTTCCAGTTCAAAATGCACACAATCGTTTTTCAACTTATTCACATTAGCAAGCATTCTAAATAAAAACTCAGGAGAAATGCAGCCATGATTGACAATCAAGAAAGCAAGCTGACTTTTGTGATCATTGATTTTTTTCCTTCTTAGAGAGCACATGCCCCCTTTCTTAACTGGTATGATAGCATGTAACACATTTTATCTCTTATTCTATTATTTTAATTATTCTCCTTTGACTTTATTTAGATCCTGAAATGATATGAAGAATGATAAAAAAATACATATTAAAATAAATAAAATGAAAATAAAAAACTAAGACCAAAAAATAAAGAAAAATAAGTAAGCTTAACCTCTGTGATTTTGTGCATCACATTTGCCTCTAAATTTTCTGACATCTGGGAACATCATAAGCTTACACAGTAGTGGTTACCCAAAAAGGAAGATGTATGCCAATATCTCAAGGGAAATTTGTACTGGCACTAAATTCTAAAAGATAATTTATGAATAGCATTTTTATAGGAGATAATTTCATAGAGCAATAATTTATAGCAAATTAAATAGCAATCTTTTACATTATTGAGATAATCTTATCTGTTTTGATGTTGAACATTGGTATTGGAAAGTAAAATAAAAATTATAATTTTGTATGTGAGAACATTCAATAGAGAGTGAGAACTGTTATAATACTATGGAGGGAATGAAACTAATGATAAATCAATGACATTTAAATGCGTGGTACTTCAAACTTTCATTACCTTTAATCATCTTTTCTTTTTACTTCTTTCTTCCATTTAGGATTCTAGTTTCATTAGGATCCATAAAGTGATGAAAGTCTTAAACTTCACAATGAAAACTAAAGATCTGCACCTTTCTGATGTCTTTCTGAAAGCACTTAACCATCTGCCTCTAGAATACAACTCTGCTTTGTACAGCCAAATATTCGATGACTTTGGGACTCATTATTTCACCTCTGGCTCCCTGGGGGGTGTGTATGACCTCCTCTATCAGTTTAGCAGCGAGGAACTAAAGAATTCAGGTAACTTTCTTCAGTCCTCACTCTTTTTAACTGATATAATAGCATGCAATACATTTTTTCTCTTACTATATTAATTATTCTTTGACTTTAGAACCTGCTTTATTTCCAAAATGATATAAAGAATGATTTTTTTAAAAAGTATACACATTCAAATAAATAAAACAAAAATAGAAAACTAAGACCAAAAAATAAAAATAAGTAAGCTTAACCTCTGTGATTTTATGCATCACATTTGTCTCTAAATTTCCTGACATCTGGGAACATCATAAGCTTACACAGTAGTGGTTACCCAAAAAGGAAGATGCATGCCAATATCTCAAGGGAAACAAAGTTTGTACTGGCACTGAGAGAATTTATGAATAGCATTTTTATAGGAGATCATTTCACGGAGATGATCGTGAATTATTCTTATAATTCTAATAATGATCATGATTATTCTTATAATCATGGAGATTATAAGAATAATTTCTTATTCTTAAAAGAATAAGAAAGAAAAATTAGAAAGCTTGACAAGGGACTAAGCTAGAGTGGGCCCCATAAGCACCTACTGGTGATGAAACCTGAAACTAAATTCAAAAGGTTTGTGTTATTGTAGGCTTTCCACACTGCCTGCATGCCTTATGTTTCCTTTCCACTGGAGAAATTCTTGATGATGAATTTGATGTCTTCTGCTACTGCAAATAGTATCAACACCAATGCTGAGCAGAAATAGGGGAAATCTCTGGTCTTTACTTTGTTTTGTTTCACCCTCAGATGAAATTATTCTGGTCACTGCTGCTATAACTGAGACAGTAATTTCCCACTTGATGATTATAATCCTCATGCATGTGGAGCCCCTAAATGCTTAGAGATAAGGTCAGTTTAGAATTGGGTGAATCTTTAATCAACTATTCATCCTTTCAAGAGTTAAAGCCCCATAACCAAAATGAAGAGTAATGAGCTCTCCTTTCCTACTGAAACATTCTCACATTCCATCTCTTTCTCTGTAGAGGTAGAGACTGACAGTTACATATAATGAAGGAAAGAAAAGGAGTTTGGGATGTGATAGGAAATTCAAAATAAATACCCATGCATATCCATGTATACATGCACACACACAATATATACATATACATGCATACACTGTATATATGTATTCACAGCGTGTCTCCATGTGTATATGTGTATGTGTATATATATTCAATAAGATGTATTCTGGATGTAAGGACAATCTGGCTGTGACATCTGTCACTTCACTGTTTGCCAGAGTTGATTCGGCTGATCTGGCTGGCTAGGTGGGTGTCCCCTTCCTCCCTCACCACTCCATGTGTGTCCCTCCCGAAGCTGCACACTCAGTCAAAGGCAACCATCCCCAATAGAGGAGGACTGCTCTTCAGTCAAGGGTATACAAGTAGCTGCACTCTTCTGCTAGAACCTCCAAACAAGCTCTCAATAAGATGTATTCGATATTCTTATATTCAGTAAATTTATATGTAATAATATATCTGTAAAATTTTAATTGTGATTAAAATGAAGCACAATCTGACAGAAATGACTTCTCAAGAAAATAAAATTCTCCAGTTCATGTGCTTACCTGGCTTCTCTAGCTCTCTAGATAAATATATATTCTGGCCTCTTCCCTTTTCTCTCCTCCTATTCTCTCTCCCTTTGCCTCATCATAACATGAAACTAAAATATAGATTTAATTTTTGCTATGGTTTATTCAATAAGAATTATATCCCTTGTCATTAATTTTTGAAAAATAACTGAATATTTCATAGTACTTTATTTCCCTCAAGAAAAAAAAAATTAAACTGCCTTTTATTTGCATCCCTTGATTTATTTCTCTATTGTTCAATGTTCCATAGTCAAGTTAAAACCTTGAATAAAAGTTGACATTGCTTCAGTATGCTGTGGAAAAGAGTTTTATAAACACAGTGAAAACATCAAACAATAAAAATATAATATGCAAGAGGGTAATCTTAAACTCCTTTTGTTAGGAAGTCATCTTCTACTCTGAATTGGAGGTTAAAAATTATTCACCATGCTACTTATTAATATGACATTTTCAACTAACACTTGACTTTTGTGCATCAGAGTAGCTAAAGATATTGCTGAAATACTGATTCCTATGCAACACAGTAGAGGAACACTCAGGTTTAAGAAGTCAGGTACTGCAATATCAAGTAGTTTCTTAGTTAATGTAGATAGAGGTCCAGCAGCAAAAACTGGACATACTGCAGGGAAGAAAAGGGTTGCACAGAAATTCATTGATAAAGTCCAGATATTTTAATCACTGCATGTCCAATGTCATAAATATATTCATCATTCAAATCTTCAAAGATTCACCTATAGCCCTCAAAAATGAAATTAAGTTTATAGTTAATTTATTATAGTTAATTAACTGAACACATAGAATTGAATTATTACTTATAAATAATTAACAGCCTAATGAATGAATAAGAAAAGAATAGGAATTAGTCATATATAAATGCATTACATTCCCAGTATGGCCTAAATATTTGACTAACCCACTTATAAAAACAATCCTACCAGAAGCAAAATGAACCATATTTATTCAACCAGACTGAAACAATTATCTTTTTGTTAGAATTGAAGATGCAAACTAAACATGAGGGCTTCAAACCAAGAATTTTTTCCTTCCAACTAAACAATGCATCTCTTCAAATGTATCAAACTGTCACCAAATAATGAAGTAGACAGGCCCAGTTCACATGTACTTAGTGATCTATGCCTCCAGATTTCCATTTCATCATCACACCAAATCAGAACCTCAAGCTCTGAAAACACCCATCCCTGCCTATTATGACCTGCAACCCCAAATACTAGTATTTGATAACCCACTTTGCTTTTAGATGCTTAAGAGCTGATATTAATAGCTCTACCTCTCATGTGCTCATATTCTGCAAGGCAAATTTTAACTAAACATCAAAAGACCTGGATTTTAGTTTTGATGTTTCCAGCAGTGAGTCAGGTGGCTTGGAAGCTGTTAAAAAAAGAAAATGTTGATTTCCCTCAAATTACTCCAGATAGTACTAACTCAGCCTACAAAGATACTAGATCTGTTCCCCTACACTCTTCCACTCACACACAGATTTTGAGGCCATTGAGAATGATCACAGGACTGTGGTGAGTGGGAGTGGTTCAGATGCCCCTATCTTCAACAAATGATGCTCGAGAGTTTAGAAAAGGAGAACGATGAGGACTAAAGGTATTAAAACCAGATGGTCTGAGCCTAGAGTATCAAGGTTTTCACAAGTTATAAGACCATGGGAAGTCATCCAATGAAAGCACCAGTGGGAAACTAGGAAGATATCAATCTCAGCTCCCATACATGAATGGGGTGAGAAAATGGCAGTATCAACTTCTGTTGGAGATGACAGTGGAAACAGTATCAAGTGCAGGCTTGAATTAACATGGGGACATAGAATAGCCAGGGAGGAGTTTGAAAATAATTCATAAGTCAGGAAGTCAGAATTTCTGAGATTACAAAAAAAGGGATTTGGAGGTAGGGGCTGAGGGAGTAGCTGAGTAAGGGAGAAGAAGCCCACAGAGGTATGAGAATGACTGTTCAGGAAGAAGCGTGGCCAAGAAGATTTGCATTTTAGGTGACACACAGGGAAGCAATTGAAGTGGACTCAGGTCTCACAGAATCAGCAGTGGCCCAGAACTAGGTCTTAGAATGGAGAACAGATCAGATATGTCATAGTCTCTTCATTTGCAGGACTACACAGTACAGTGGCCAATAGAAAGGGAAAGCTTAGAGCTCCATTGTGTTGAGTGGCAACAAGGGGCAGGCAACAGGGACAGGCCATCACCATCCCCAGGAGATGAGCCACCCTGGCTCATATGCACTTCTGAGGGTCAGTGTTAAAGGGAGAGATAATGGACACTCAGACATACTCTTCTGTTCAGAACCATCTCTGGTCCCATGCAGGATTGAATCTGTAGGTAAAGCGAACTTGAGCTGTCACTTAAGTTTATGGGGATTGGGGAAGAGAGGGACCAATATAAAGTATCTGTAGCTCTGAAGTGACCAGAGCACCATGTTCCTCTTTGAATTGTCAATGGTGCATTCTCAGTGGTTTTTGTTTGTACTTCACTTCCCAGGTTTAACCGAGGAAGAAAGCCAACACTGCATCCGGATTGAAACAAAAAAACGTGTTTTATTTGTTAAGAAAACAAAAGTGGAACACAGGTGCACCACCAACAAGCTTTCAGAGAAACATGAAGGTAACAGTATCCTCTCTTAGCAGCTTATCCAGTGTGCCCTGAGCCTGGCTGTCATTTACAGACCATATTGGACATGACTATGCTATTTTTAGCTTTTCATTTATTTCATTTCTATGCCTCAGAACCCTGTGTGTCGGGGCAGGAGATGCAAATAAAATACCATTAGCATTACCTAAAAAAGGAAATTGTTAAGGTTTTCTTTATCTCATACTTAGGTTGTTTAATACATAATTTATTAATTTTACCCATGGACAGAACTCAATATTAGGCATTGTGAAGTGCATATGGGTGTGAAACAGAACCTTACAAAGTAAAGAAACATAAACATCCATTAAAAACACAGATCGACAAGGGTCTAAGAGAGGTATATTTTCTAAAAGACTATAAGAAGAAAATGGGCAGAAGAAAATCCTGAGATTTAAATACATCAGATTTTGTGAAGAGAATTATTTTGGGGCCATGCATTAAAAAATGGCTGAAGACTTTGGCAAATGGAAAGAGTGAGAAAGAAAATCCAGGCAAAAACACTAAAAATAGAAGATACAAGTTATGTTTTGCAGAATGATCTTACTGCTTCCCAATTTTAGGCACTGCTTTCACTTTTCTATCCAAATCTTCAACCCCAATAGACTTTCACTTTTCTATCCCAATCCCCAACCCAGATATCCCTTCTGAACTCCAGACACCTACTGTCCACTAAACATCTCTACCGGAATGTCTCCAGGCAGCAATGCTTCACATATTCTCTCCCTGCTGCTGTTGGTTCTCATTCATAGTGAATAGTCTTTACTTTATATCCTAATAGGACTAGTGAAAACAAAGTGACATGATGTTTATAAGGAGCCTTGCAGAGTGACCAGCAGTGGTTGGCTCCTTTCACCTTTCCTCTCCTTCAGCAGTCCCAGCATTGATGATGGCATCACCATCAACTAAGTCAACCAAGCCAGAAACCTGGCTGTTGTCTTTGATTCTACCCTCTTTCTAGCTTCTATATCTAATAAGTAACTATGCACAATTCATTCCACCTCCTGAATGTCTCTGCAAGTCGTCTTCATCTTTTTATTTCCATGGATATCAAACTTTCCATGGAAGGCAAACCTTCCATTCATTATTTCCAACTTGGATTATCTCAGAAACCCCCTAGGTGGTCTCCCTTCTACTAGTCTGGTTTATTCCAGTTGGTTCTACATATTTTTATAAGAGGAATCTTCTCTATGGAAAACCTGATTCATGAAACCCTCATACTTGGAAAATGTCACAGTTCCACATGGCCCTAAGCATAAGTTCCTGTCCTTCTCTGCATAGCTAAACTTTGTGCAGCCTCCTAAACAAGTCAGGCTCTCTCCTATGCCTGGCCATTATAAATAACTCTTTCCTCTCTGTAAAATTCTATTTCCTTGTTTTACCTGACTTCTCAGATTAAAAGGAAGCAGAATCACAGAAATTCCCAAATTTTAAGCCTATCTTCTCATGGGGAAAACAGACAAATAAATAAATAAAATATAATATTTACTATAATAATAAAAAATTTTAAATATAGTATCAGAACAGATAGATGGTCTACATATACATGACTTTGTTATTCATAAGCCAAATGAAAGAACTAGCTTGACAACTGCACATTTCCATTATAGCAAAAAAGAAAAAGAGGGCAAAAAGGCATATAACATGCAAAATAAATAATCTGGTGATATTAACCAAAATATGAATTCAGATTCTATATCAGTTTATCATGCAGTAGAATAATTTAATAAGAGTATGAGTTCAATAAATCAAGAACTCAGAGATAAAAAGATTCAATATAAGAATTAATTAAGGACGATCCAAGATGGTTGAACAGGAACAGCTCTGGACTGCAGTTCCCAGCGAAAATGCAGAGGGTGAGTGATCACTGCATTTCCAAATGAAATTTTACTGCCCACAGACCAGGAGATTCCCAGGCGAAAAAGCACCACAAGTCTCCAGTGCAGCTGTTTCAGCCAGTGCAGCAGGTCTCCACACAAAAACTGACACAAATTCGGGTGCCGTTTTAACTGGCGACTGGAACGTCTGGGAGACAGTCACCATTCAACTGAAAAAAAGCGGGGCTGAAACAGGGAGCCAGGTGATCTGTCTTGGACGATCCCACCCCCACAAAGACCAGCAATTTGAAACGCTCTGGATTGAGAGTTTCACAGCTAACACAGCTGGACCCGGGATGGTCCAGATCTGTGGGGGGAAGGGCATCTGCCTTTACCAAGGCAGTCGACCACTACCGAGGCAGTCCACCATTACCGAGGCAATCCGCTATTACCGAGGCAGTCCACCATTACAGAGACAGTCTGTCATTACTGAGGCAGACCACCATTACCGTGGTAGTTCTAACTATACCCCTATAAACAAAACTGAAAGGAAGTTCACACAGCAGCTGGGCAGAGCCCACAGCAGCTCAGCAACACCTCTGCTGGCAGACTGTGACTAGACTACCTCCTCGCTGGGCACAGCATCTCTGAAAAAAGGCAGAAGCATGACAGGAACTTATAAATAAAGCCCCACCTTCCTGGGACAGAGCATCTGGGGGGGGAAAAAAAAGGCAGTTATGAGTTCTGCTGCAGCGGACTTAAACATACCTGTTCAGCAGCTGTGAAGAGAACAGTGGAGCTCACAGGTCAGGACTTGAGCTCCTATAAGGGACAGACTGTCTCCTCAAGCAGTTCCCCAATCCCCGTATATCCAGAGACACCTCATAAAGGAGAGCTCAGGCTGATATCTGGTGGGTATCCTTCTGGGATAAAGATAACAGAAGAAGAAACTGGCAGCAACCCTTACTGTTCTCCAGCTGCTGTAGGTGACCCCCAGGCAAGCAGGGTCTGGAGTGGACCTCCAGCAGTCCTACAGCAGAGGGGCCTGTTAGAAGAAAAACTAAGAAACAGAAAGAAATAACTTCATCATCAACAAAAAGGATGTCCAGAGACCCTATCTGAAAGCCACCAACCACAAAGATGACAGGTCGATAAATCCACAAAAAAGTGAAGAAACCAGCAAAAAAAGGATGAAAACACCCAAAACCAGAACGCCTCTCCTCCTCCAAGGGATCACAACTCCTCACCAGCAAGGGAACAAGGCTGGATGGAGAATGAGTCTGATGAATTGACAGAAACAGGCTTCAGAAGGTGGGTAATACCAAACTTCTCTGAGCTAAAAGAACATGTCCTAACACAAGTCAAAGAAACTAAGAACCTTGAAAAAAGGATCAATGAAATGCTAACAAGAATAAACAGCTTAGAGAGGAATATAAATGAATTGATGGAGCTGAAAAACACAACATGACAACTTCACGAATTATACACAAGTTTCAATAGCCAAATCGACCAAAGGAAGAAAGGATATCAGAGATTAAAGATAAACTCAATGAAATAACATGAGAAGGCAAGATTAGAGAAAAAAGAGTAAAAAGAAATGAACAAAGTCTCCAAGAAATATGGGACTATGTGAAAAGACCTAATCTACGTTTGATAGGTGTACCTGAATGTGACGAAGAGAATGAATCCAAGCTGGAAAATACTCTTCAGGATATTATCCAGGAAAACTTCCCCAACCTAGCAAGGCAGGCCAACATTCAAGTCCAGAAAATACAGAGAACACCACAAAGATATTCCTCAAGAAGAGCAACCCCAAGGCACGTATTCGTCAGATTCACCAGGGTTGAAATGAAGGAAAAAACTGCTAAGGGAAGCCAGAGAGAAAGGTCAGGTTACCCACAAAGGGAAGCCCATCAGACCCACAGCAGATCTCTCAGCAGAAACCCTACAAGCCAGAAGAGAGTGGGGGCCAATAGTTCAACATCCTTAAAGAAAAGAACTTTGAACCTAGAATTTCACATCCAGCCAAACTAAGCTTCATAAGCAGAGAAATAAAATCCTTTATGAACAAGCAATTGCTCAGAGATTTCATCACCATCAGGCCTGCTTTACAAGAGCTCCTGAAAGAAGCACTAAACATAGAAAGGAAAAACCAGTACCAGCCACTGCCAAAATTGTACCAAACTGTAAAGAGCATTGACATAATGAAGAAACTGCATCAACTAATGGGAAAAACAACCAGCAAGCATCAAAATGGCAGGATCAAATTCACACATAACAATATTAACCTTAAATGTTAATGGGTTAAATGCCCCAATCAAAAGACAGACTGATAAATTGGATAAAAAGTCAAAACCCATCGGTGTGCTGTATTCAGGAAACCCATCTCACATGCAAGGATACACAAAGGCTCAAAATAAAGGGATGGAGGAAGATTTACCAAGCAAATGGAGAGCAAAAAAAGTAGGAGTTGCAATCCTAGTCTCTGATAAAATAGATTTTAAACCAACAAAGATCAAGAGACAAAGAAGGGCATTACATAATGATAAAAGGATTAATGCAACAAGAAGAGCTAACGATCCTAAATATATATGCACCCAATACAGGAGCACCCAGATACATAAGGCAAATTTTTAGCGACCTATAAGGAGACTTAGACTCCCACACAATAATAGTGGGAGACTTTAACATTCCACTGTCAGTATTAGACAGATCAATGAGACAGAAAATTAACAAGGATATCCAGGACTTGACCTGGACCTGGACCAAGCAAACCTAATAGACATTTACAGAAATCTCCACCCCAAATCCACAGAATATACATTCTTCTCAGCACCACATCACACCTACTCTAAAATTGACCACATAATGGGAAGTAAATCACTCCTCAGCAAATGAAAAATAACTAAAATCATAACAAACAGTCTCTCAGACCACAGTGTCATCAATTAGAACTCAGAATTCAGAAACTAACTCAGAACCCCACAGCTTCATCGAAACTGAACAACTGGCTCTTGAATGTTGACTGGATAAACAATGAAAGGAAGGCAGAAATAAAGATGTTCTTCAAAACCAACGAGAATGAAGATGCAACATACAAGAATCTCTGGGACACATTTAAAGCAGTGTCTAGAAGAAAATTTATAGCAATAAATGCCCACATGAGAAGCAAGGAAATACAAACCACCATCAGAGATTACTACAAACAACTCTATGCTCATAAACCAGTAAGCCTGGAAGAAATGGATAAATTCCTGGACACTTACACCCTCCCAAGCCTAAACCAGAAGAAGTTGAAACCCTGAATAGACCAATAACAAGGGCTGAAGTTGAGGCAGCAATTAATAACCTACCAACCAAAAAAAGCCCAGGTCCAGACAGATTCACAGCTGAATTCTACCAGACATACAAAGAGGAGCTGGTAGTACTCCTTCTGAAACTGTTCCAAACAATCCAAAAAGAGGGAATCCTTCCCAAATCATTTTATGAAACCAACATCATACTGATACCAAATCCCGGCAGAGACTAAACAAGAAAAGAAAACTTCAGGCCAATATCCATGATGAACATAGATGCAAAAATCTTCAATAAAATACTGGCAAACCGATTGCAATTGCACATCAAAAAGCTTATCCATCACAATCAAGTAGGCTTCATCCCTGGGATGCAAGGCTGGTTCAACATACACAAGTTTATAAACATAATTCGCCACATAAACAGAACCAAAGACAAAAACCACACGATTTTTTCAATAGATGCAGAGAAGGCCTTTGACAAAATTCAACAGCCCTTTATGCTAAAAACTCTCAATAAACTAGGTATCGATGGAATGTATCTCAAAATAATAAAAGGTATTTATGACAAACCAACAGCCAATATCATACTGAATGGCCAAAACATGGAAGCACTTCCTTTGAAATCTGGCACTAGACAAGGATGCCCTCTCTCACCACTCCTATTCAATATAGTATTGGAAGTTCTAGCCAGAGCAATCAGGCAAGAAAAAGGAATAAAGGGTATTCAGATAGGAAAGGAGGAAGTCAAATTGCCTCTATTTGCAGACAACATGATTGTATATTTAGAAGACCCCATCATCTCAGCCCAAAATCTCCTGAAACTGATAAGCAACTTCAGCAAAGTCTCAGGATACAAAATCAATGTGCAAAAATCACAAGCATTCCTATACACCAATAACAGACTTCAAGAGAGCCAAATCAAGAATGAACTGCCATTCACAATTGCTACAAAGATCATAAAATACCTAGGAATACAACTAACAAAGGATGTAATGGACCTCTTCAAGGAGAACTACAAACTACTGCTCAATGAAACAAGAGAAGACACAAACAGATGGAGAAACATTACATGCTCATGGTTAGGAAGAATCAATATCATGAAAATGGCCATACTGCCCAAAGTAATTTATAGATTCAACGCTATCCCCATCAAGCTACCAATGACCTTCTTCACAGAACTGGAAAAAACACCTTAAAATTCATATGGAACCAAAAGAGAGCCTGCGTAGCCAAGTCAATTCTAAGCAAAAAGACTAAAGCTGGAGGCATCACACTACCTGACTTCAAACTATTCTACAAGGCTACAATAATCAAAACAGCATCGTACTGGTACCAAAACAGAGATATAGACGAATGGAACAGAACAGAGGCCTCGGAGGCAACACCACACATCTACAACCATCTGATCTTTGACAAACCTGACAAAAACAAGCAATGGGGAAAGGATTCCATGTTTAATAAATGGTGTTGGGAAAATTGGCTAGCCATGTGCAGAAAGCAGAAACTGGACCCCTTCCTGACATCTTACACTAAAATTAACTCCAGATGGATTAAAGACTTAAACATAAGACCTAACACCATAAAAACCCTAGAAGAAAACCTAGACAAACTATTCAGGACATAGGCATAAGCAAGGTCTTCATGACTAAAACACCAAAAGCATTGGCAAAAAAAA
>PVKP010004386.1:5841-46129 GCA_004027715.1 Plecturocebus donacophilus | reverse complement strand
ATTTACAAGAAAAAAATAAACCCATTCAAAAGTGGGTGAAGGATATCAACAGACACTTTTCAAAAGAAGACATATATGAGGCCAACAAACATATGAAAAAATGCTCATCATCACTGGTCATTAGAGAAATGCAAATCAAAACCACATTGAGATACCATCTCATGCCAGTTAGAATGACAATCATTAAAAAATCTGGAGACAACAGATGCTGGAGAGGATGTGGAGAAATAGGAACACTTTTACACTGTTGCTGGGAGTGTAAAGTAGTTCAACCATTATGGAAGACAGTGTGATGATTCCTCAAAGACCTAGAAATAGAAATTCCATTTGACCCAGCAATGCCATTACTGTGTATATATCCAAAGGATTATAAATCATTCTGTTATAAAGACATATGCACATGTATGTTCACTGCAGCACTGTTTACAATAGCAATGACTTGGAACCAACCCTAATGCCCATTAATGATAGACTAGACAAGGAAAATGTGGCACATATACACCATGGAATACTATGCAGCCATAAAAAAACTAAGAGTTCTTGTCCTTTGTAGGGACATGGATGAACTTGGAAATCATCATTCTCAGTAAAGTGACACAAGAACAGAAAATTAAACACTGCATGTTCTCACTCATGGGTGGGTGTTGAACAATGAGAACACATAGACACAGGGAGGGGAGCATCACACACTGAGGTCTGTAGGGGGGAATAGGGGAGGGACAGTGGGGGATAGGGAGGTTGGGGAGGGATAACATGGGGAGAAATGCCAGATATAGGTGACGGGGAGGATGGAGGGAGCAAACCACATTGCCATGTATGTACCTATGCAGCAATCCTGCATGTTCTTCACATGTACCCCAGAACCTAATGTGCAATTATATATATATATATAATTAAAATGGATTTCAAAGCTAAGGTACAAAAACAAACATTGAGAAACATAATAATTTAATAATAAATTATACAGTGCAAGGACAAAATACAATTCTTTAAAAATAAAATTAATAAAATTAATCACATATAAGAAAGATATCAAGTAATCTCAACACAGAGAAATATTTATATATAATTAAAGCGAATTTAATGAAAATGGAATGACAAATGTAATATGTGAAAATTAGTATCTGTGAAAAAGATATCTCAATAAATGAAACATAAAAACTGTATTTAAAAAATACTACATAAGAACATGTCTCTGAAATAAAGGAAGAATATTTTCTTGATTGTATATACTGGAAATATTGTTCAAATATGCAACTTTGAGACAAATTCTAGAAATACATTATTAGGTACTACTGGAAAAAACTACTCAACTATAAAATCCATGC
Organism: Plecturocebus donacophilus; assembly: GCA_004027715.1. NCBI lineage: Eukaryota > Metazoa > Chordata > Mammalia > Primates > Pitheciidae > Plecturocebus > Plecturocebus donacophilus. The sequence goes on along the minus strand of PVKP010004386.1, from coordinate 44,801 downwards.
AACAAAGAGATGAATTTAAAAACAGGTGGAATAATTCAGATATTCAAAGCTAGGATATTTTAATGGAACTTAACATAGCTTTCTGATATGGTTTGGATTTGTATCCCCTCCCATACCTCACGTCAAATTGTAATCCTCAGTGTTGGAGGAGGGTTCTACTGGGAGGTGACTGGATCATTGGGGCAGACTTCCTCCTTGCTGTTCTCATGATAGTGAGTTCTTATGAGATCTGTTTGTTTAAAAGTGTGCAGCACTTTCCCCTTCACTCTCCTCCTCCTACTCCAGTCATGTAGGACTTGACTCCTTCCTCTTCACCTTCTGCCATAATTGAAAGTTTCCTGAGGCCTCCCCAGCCAGGCTTCCTGTACAGCCTGAGGAACTGTGAGCCAATTAAACCTCTTTTCTTTATAAATTCCCCAGTCTCAGGTAGTTCTTTATAGCAATACAAGAATGAACTAATATACTCTCAAATTCCTATTTCTTCTAAGTGGTAAAAAGCATAAAATTGCCAATGTAACGTAACCCCGTTATTCTGGGTTTCAGTTTTCAATGTAGTCAAACTCAGGATTCCCTTACCCTTCTCCTTTGCTGCTTGTCAGGGATAATTTAAGTATGTGTGTGTGTGTGTGTATCTGTGTGTGTGTGTGTGTATCTGTGTGTGTGTGTGTGTGCGCGTGCACACACATGCACCGTATATGCATATGTATTGGGGAAGGGTGGACAGATACTATCCTGGAATCAGAGAAAGAAAGAATGAGACCTTTGTTAGCATGTTGCCCTTTGCCTTGGTTAGCCTCATCTGATAGGTCATTGCCTCCTCTGGTTCTCACAATCAAGCACTGGCGCCTATTGCCAATGTCGATGGTCCTGCCATGACTTTTAGTTACTAGATCCATATCCTTTGAATCTTCTTCACAAAGAGGCCATGCCCTTTTTTGTCTACCACTCTTTCTCAAGACTCCCTTACCTTCTTGAGGCTTTAGGAAACCCCTGCCAGTTTTCTGTACATCACAGTGAAATGTGAGGGCCTTGAGACTACCAAAGGAACCACTTGCTTGGGTGACCATGTTGGATATAAAAGATTCTCTATAAGACTTGCCATTCCCAACCTACTACTTGAGAAGATTAAATGTACATGAGAGGACTTCGAAAAGGTCACAGGGAATTGGAATTAAAAGATAAAAATAGAAAATATAAACTTTATTTATCAACATAAGTTTCATAAAGCTCAAGACACATTTGTTAGTGATGATACCAGCCATCTAGTCCATCCCTAAAGAACTGAGGGTCCTAGGAATTTAACAGTGTCAATTCACATTGATAACTGAAAAAAATGGATGCCTTTTAAAGATATTTTTAAGATTAGAAAACAAAAACTAGTCAGAAGGCATTAAAGAAGAACTGCAGGGTGGATATCTAATAATTTCCCATCTAAACTCTCACAAAATTGCCCTTGTTTGATTAGAGGAATGAGTAGGAGCATTATCACAGTAGAGAAGGACTCTCTGATAAAGCTTTCCCAGGCATTTTTCTGCTAAAAGTTTGGCGGTCTCAAAACACTCTCATAAGAAGATGTTATTATTCTTTGACCCTTCAGAAAATCAACAAGCAGAAGGCCTTGAGCATCCCACAAAACCATTTCCATGACCTTTGCTCTTGACTAGGCCATTTTTGCTTTGGCTGGCCCACTTCCACCTCTTGGTAGCCATTACTTTGATTGTACTTTGTCTTCAGGACCATAATGGTAAATCCATTTTTCATCTCTTGTGCACATTTCTTTTTATAAAAAATGCTTCAGGATCTGATCCTACATATTTAAAATTTTTATTGAAAGCTCTGCTCTTGTCTGGAGCTGACCTGGGCACAATAGTTTTGGCAACCATTGAGTGGGAAGTTTGCTCATCTTTAATTTTTCAGATTGTGTAAACTGAACTAATTGAGATTTCTACAGTGTTGGCTATTGTTTGCACTATTAATCATTACTCCTCTTCAATTAGGGCATGAACAAAGTAATTTTTTTCCTCACAAATTCATGTAGATGGTCTACTGCCAGGAGTTTTCTCTTCAAAATTATTTCTTCCCTTCCTACAATGAGTTATGACTCTGTAAACTGCTGACTGCCTTGTATTATTGTCCCCGTAAACTTTTCCTAAGGCATCAGTGATTTCACTGTTCTTCTACCCAAGCTTTACCATAAATTTGATGTTTGGTCTTACTTTTACTTTAGCAGAATTCAAGTTGCTCTGATTAGGTACTGTTTTCAAACTGATGTCTTATCCTTCTTTGTTCCTCAAACTAGATTTTATTCAGCCATGTAATGATAAGTTATTATAAATTTATTTTTGTGCAAAAAAATTGAATTTCATGATACACATTTTCCATTAACTTACTGAAAAGCTTCTTATGAGTTTCTATCAAACTTCTCTTGTCAAACTATTCTTTCCAAGATTTTCCCCAAAGTGGTAGAATCTTAGGCCTGCACTAAGGAATCCACCAAGTCTATATTTTAGTTACCACATGTCCAATTTTCCCCATTCTCCCAGCTGCTCACAATCTTTTCTACTTTTGAGAAGGAAAATGGCTATCTTATATATTCTTTATCATTTTATGGTTGATGTTACAAACTCTATAATTCTGAATCCTAAAATATTTGGCTCTTGATATTTTAGTTCAAGCTTTAAGAACTCAAGAATTCTTTTTCTCTCTCAAAAGCCTGGCCCTTGCCATTAAAAACCCTAGCCTTCAAATCTATGACTTTTGCTAGATTTATAAAATTATACATGCGAGCTCAAAAGACAAAATTTTACTCTTTCTCTCTCTCGATTCTTTCCAAGCTGAGGCTGTAAATATAAAAAGCCCATGATTCAGCTTCAGTTATGAGAGAAATAATAGAGATTAAAAATATAAAAAGACATACAAAAATTAATATTAAAATATTAATCCAGGCCGGGTGCAGTGGCTAACTCCTGTAATCTCAGCACTTTGGGAGGCTGAGGTGGGCAGATCATGAGGTCAGGAGATTGAGACCATCCCGGCCAACACGGAAACCCTGTCTCTACTAAAAATACAAAAAAATAGCTGAGTGTGGTGGCACACATCTTTAATCCTAGCTACTCAGGAGGCTGAGGCAGGAGAATCACTTGAACCCAGGAGGCGGAGACTGCAGTGAGCTGAGAACATGCCACTGCACTCCAGCCTGGTAACAGAGTGAGACTCCATCTTAATATCTATCTATCTATCAATCTCCAATACATAATTAATTAATCCAATACATAAATATAGAGCCCTGGAGTAAAGAAACATAAGCAAAGATGAGGCAATGAGAACTGGATTCATTTAATATATAAAACTAAGACTAAACAACAAGGGGAATAATTATTGTGTTTTTCTGTGTTGCTTAAGTGTTTATATGCTAAAGATGTAATAGCTATTTTGAAGTAACAAAATCTTGAAATTGTAATTTTTAGCAGACAGCCCAGGAAGCCTTACCTGATTACCATCTCTATCGTTACTCATAATTAAGGTTGGGCACCCTCCTATATGTACTCACTGCAACCTGCATGCACACCATCATAGCACTCATCACACCGTATTATGTTTGCTTTCTATTTCCTACACAGTATGCAAATTCAGGACAGTGACATGGTATTTATGTCCTCAATACTTCGTACCATCTCTAGCACATTATAAATATTTAATAGATGTGCTCAGTGAACACATGAATACTTGAAAGAATAAATGAATGGATAATTAACATTTATTGAACTCTTACTATGCTCTGGGCATTGTCCTAAGTGTTTTGTGTGTGTTAACTTCTAATTCTCACAACAACCCCATAAGACTGGTACAAATTATTACCCCCATTTTATAGATGAGGAAACATAGGCATAGAGAGGAAAAGCATGATTATGTAAATGAATAAATGAGTGTTTCTATTTGGCTTGAGCATAAATTTTTTGAGATAAAGCTGAGAAGGTAGGTTAGGTCCATGTTAAACAGGGCTGGTATGCCTTGCTAAAAAATATAAACTTACTCCTAGTAAATATTGTCAGTATCCCACATTTGATCTACAGAATGGTAATAGGTGTTGCATATGAAAAGGGAGTTCCATCTTTAAATTGAAAAACTTTGAGTGTAACAGTGTTAAAGAGAAATCTCAGAGCTTTTCAAATTATAAAGAGCATTGTGATTTTTTAAGAAGCTGAAATAGTATGCAGTTTTCCCCTAAAATACCTTGCCAAGAAATTCACAGACTTAGTATTGAGCAGAACATGCTAATGGATTGATTCAGTGGGAAAACAGTAAAAATTATTAAGCAGGAAAGTAAATGTTATTTATAGAAATTATTTCTAGCTGTGATATATTAAATTCATTGCATATCGACTAAGTTTTCAGGCTACACTATATTCAAGTGTTGGCTCTACTGTTGATTGGCTATGTAATCAACATCAAGAATTTAATCTTTTTTCTTGTAAGTAAAATAAAAATAATAGTATTTACTTCATATGCTAACTCTGAGAATTAAATAAACCATCCATATAAATTGATGAGCACAAAGCCCAGCCTATACTAAATATTCAATTCATGTCTGCTATAATTATTCTGTAGTTGCCCAAATGGCATGTAGTAAAGACATATAAATAGGAAAATTGTAGTTGAAATTGTAAAATAAGCAAAAATATTGAATAAACATGTCACAAAACAATATATTTAAATAACCAATAAACAAGAAAAGATAACTGGAAATCCAAAGGATAAAATTAAAACCATAAAATACCACCTCGTGCAAATGGTGAAAAAATTTAAATTAACTAGTATTGGCAGTAGAACTTCATGACCTGCCCTACATTGCTGGTAGGAGTATAAATTATTAATACCATTTTGGAAATTATTTGGCAATATCCACTAAAGTGAAACATAAATGTATACACTTATTTATGACTTAGAAACTCTATTACTAGGTGTGCTCCAAGAGAAATATGCACAAACATGGAGCAAAAATAAGAATATTCAAAGCAGCATTATTCATTTACTGGATATAATTCAAATGTCTATCAAGAGTAAAATGGCTAAATTCTCATATGAATTAACTACTGCTACAAATAAGGTAGATGAATGTCACAAACATAAAACTGAGCAAAAGGAGGCAGGCACAAAATGGTACATGTTTTAAAACTTTATGTATAAAATTTAAAATATGCAAATTTAATCTGTAGCAATAATAATAAAATTGGCATTTGCATTTGGGGATGGAATAATGACTGGATGAAAGTATGAAGGAGGCTTTTGGGTGTTGCTAGAGTTCTATTTCTAGACATGGGCAGTGATTATATGAGTGTGCTCACTTTACAAATAACTTAGCTGTATGCTTAATGATTTGTGTACACTTGTGTCAATATTATACTTCAGTATAAAAGTTTACTTAAAATACAAGAAAATACTAGGCTGTAATCAGGGCTACTTAGGAAACTGAGTTAATGTAGAGGATTGATACCAGAAAATATCAAATATGGACCCGTTTTCAGCCTGTAGGAACTAGAGGACACTGCAAAGTTATAGACTATTGCAATAGGCTCCAAACTGATTTTTCAAATATCCATTGCTACCCAGCTGACACAATACTGCTAAGATTCCTGAATCATTTTAAATCCCCACCTCAAAACCTTTCATTGTTTCTAGAAAATGCAATTGTTTCTAAACCTGAAGAATGAAGTCTAATTTCCTTGGCTTTACAACCAGATTCTTTCAATTTTGCTGTTCTTCCCCCTCCCTGGACCTTCCACTTCAACTCTAACTGATGCTTATATGTGCTGTCTCCAGAGCATGGCACATCTGCCCTGACTCCATAGTCTTGCTAGTGTATTTATGTACCTATTCCATATACTCACTGGGAGTCTCAGTTCTTAACATGATATTTTATATTTATCTGGGCCTGGCATATAGAAGATCCTCAAAAAAAGATTTATTGATAACAATTTGCCTAAAGTCAAAGACACAGACACATTGAAGAGCAAAACACACACAAGAACATAGTTTGCCTATTTCTAACCCTGAGCCAGTTCAATTAAATCAATGGACTTCAAACTTTTCAAATCTGTAATTATATCATTAAAATTTTTTGAGGTACCATGGAAACAAAACAGAAAGAAAGAAAAAAGAAAAAAAAATTTTGAGGATATATCACTAATATGTATATTTGTACTAAAGAATTATAAAAATATTATTTAAAATGTACATTAAAATATGCAAATGTAAAAACTGACTTTTTAAAAAATAGTGTATATAAAAAAACAGAATTTTTATCTTCTTCATAGTGGTGGCTACAAACATTTAAAAACAAAGTTCACTGATAAACCCATATGTTACAAAAGCTTCTTGAAATTTTCTGACATGCTTTTGATGAGCTTTGGTGTTCATCTCATGATGTGGCTTCTGAGAAGACTGCAGAAGTAGAAATATTCATTCTGTCTTTTACTAGTTTTTTTCCTTGCATTTGCATTATTGGCATTATCTTCGATCTGCATTTTCTTTCTGGAATCATTTTAAGCCACTTGTTCACTTATAAGAGTAAGCTAATGGGACAGTAAACAGACTTCCTCTTTCTTCAGTATCCCATGCCCCTCACAGATAACCCTTACCAATGTCAGTCCACTTATGAAATACATGACACCAATTTAAATATGAAATAACATGGCAAAACCACTGTCAATCTGTACATGATATACTGGCAAACCCTAATTTCTCTTCTACTTTTATATGAAAAATAAATACAAAAACCTCTAAAACTTTCATCGTATACCTATGTTTTGTTACACCTTGTACCTGTGTTTTCTTACACACTTCAGTTTAAAATCAGGCATACTACTTTCTTCATAGAAAGAGGATTTCATCCATTCTTCTATTCATTCTAGACTATCTTACTGTAGAAGTTCTGAATAGTGGGGGCATAGTTAATTCTTACTGATAGACACCAAATTAATGCCACTAACCATCACCCATATCAGTGGCCTTTTTATTTGCTATTATTTCTTACTACCATTCCTTATTACTCAGTCTCGATCTATGTTAGTTAAAGTTACCATTTGGTTAGTGGAAATTATTTTGGAAATCTGTATGAAAGAATTGTTCTATATATTTTAACAGTAAATGTCATTGTGTCTAAATAAACATTGTGCCAACTCTTAACCTGATGGTTAATTTTTTCTGTGTTACTTGTCCTTTACCTCCGTCTTTAAGTATAAAATCATTGTATCATTTTTTTCCCTATAATTGGAAGTTTCACCATGACAGTCAGTTGATTGTCTGCCAGAAACCATGTGATGTAGGTTATTCTGGGCACCCAAAACATATGCTAACATAAATCAGAAGCAGGACGGTTGGCATGAAAGAGTAGGGGGCAGAGTAGTCAAAGACTGGGCTGTATTTGCATCCCAGTCCTGTCTCTTAGTAACTATGTGTTCCAGGACAAATTACTTTCAGCTTCAATGTTCGTGTTTATAATAATATCTACTTCTCAGGGTTGTCATGAGAATTATGTAAGATAATGTGTGTAAAGTGTGTGACATCTACCAGATGCTTAATAAATGGTAGCTGTTAGTGCTGTTATTATTATTTCTATTATTAAACTCCCTACAGGGAGGAGGAGTGTACCCTTGCTTTTTCACTTAGCTTACTTAATGTAGCTATATACTGTATCATCTACTTCTTCCTTCTGTGCAAATAGGCTGGTTTTTTAGAATAGGAATTTGCACTAAAATTAAATGGGTATTTTTATCGAAACACCCTGCAGGTTCATTTTTGCGGGGAGCAGAGAAATCCATATCCCAGATTCGAGGTGGAAGGAGTGAGTATGCAGCCGCTTTGGCATGGGAGAAAGGGAACTCTGGTCTGGAGGAGAAGACATTTTCTGAGTGGTTAGAATCAGTGAAGGAAAATCCTGTTGTGGTTGACTTTGAGGTAAGAATAAAAATTATTCCAGGTAAGAGACCTAAAGTAGTTCTCTAGCAGCCCAAATTGCACATCACACAACTTATTTTCCATTTTCATTTCAGGCAATAAAGGAAATGTTTTCTTTAGCATTCATGTACAATGTACCTTTTTTTATTATTATACTTTAAGTTCTGAGGTACATGTGCAGAATGTGCAGGTTTGCTACATAGGTATAGACATGCCATGGTGGTTTGCTGCACCTGTCAACCCATTATCTACATTAGGTATTTCTCCTAATGCTATCCCTCCCCTAGCTCCCCACCCCCCAACAGGCCCCAATGTCTGATGTTCTCCTCTCTGTGTCCATGTGTTTTCATTATTCAACTCCCACTTATGAGTAAGAACATGCGGTGTTTCGTTTTCTGTTCTTGTATTAGTTTGCTGAGAATGATGGTTTTCAGTTTCATTCATGTCCCTGCAAAGGACATGAACTCATCGTTTTTTATGGCTGCATAGCATTATATGGTGTATATGTGCCATATTTTCTTTATCCAGTCTATCCTTGATGGGCATTTGGGTTGGTTCCAAGTCTTTGCTATTGTGAACAGAGCTGCAATAAACATACATGTGCATGTGTCTTTATAGTAGAATGATTTATAATCCTTCTATAAATAAAAGTATATACCCAATAATCAGATTGCTAGGTCAAATGCTATTTCTAGTTCTAGATCCTTGAGGAATCGCCAGACTGTCTTCCACAATGGTTGAATTAATTTACACTCCCACCAACAGTGTAAAAGTGTTCCTAATTCTCCACATCCTCTCCAGCATCTGTTGTGTCTTGACTCTTTAATGATCCCCATTCTAACTGGCATGAGATTGGATCTCATTGTGGTTTTGATTTGCATTTTTCTAATGACCAGAGATGATGAGCTTCTTTTCATATGTTTATTGGCTGCATAAATGTCTTCTTTTGAGAAATGCCTGTTCATATCATTTGCCCACTTTTTGATAGGGTTGTTTTTGTTTTGTAAATTTGTTTTAAGTTCTTTGTAGATTCTGGAATTAGCCCTTAGTCAGATGGATAGATGGTAAAAATTTTCTCCTATTCTGTAGGTTGCATGTTCATGCTGACAATAGTTTATTTTGCTGTGCAGAAGCTCTTTAGTTTAATTAGATCCCATTTGTCTATTTTGGCTTTTTTTGCCATTGCTTTTGGTGTTTCAGTCGTGAAGTCTTTGTCCTAAATGGTATTGCCTAGGTTTTCTTCTAGGGTTTTTATGTTTGTAGGTCTTACATTTAAGTCTTTAATCCATCTTGAGTTAATCTTTTTTATAAGGTGTAAGGAAGGGATCCAGTTTCAGCTTTCTGCATATGGGTAGCCAGTTTTCCCAACACCATTTATTAAATAGGGAATCCTTTCCCCATTGCTTGTTTTTGTCAGGTTTGTCAAAGATCAGATGGTTGTAGATGTGTGGTCTTATTTCTGAGGCTTCTGTTCTTTCCATTGGTCTATATATCTGTTGTGGTACCAATACCATGCTGTTTTGGTTATTGTAGCCTTGTAGTATAGTTTGAAGTCAGATAGCATGATGCCTCCAGTTTTGTTCTTTTTGCTTAGAATTGTCTTGGCTATGCAGGCTCCTTTTTCATTCAATATAAAATTTAAAGTAGTTTTTTTCTAATTCTGTGAAGAAAGTCAATGGTAGCTTAATGGGAATAGCACTGAATCTATAAATTACTTTGGGCAGTATGGCCATTTTCACAATATTTATTCTTCCTAACCATACGCATGGAATGTTTTTCCATTTGTTTGTGCCCTCTCATTTCCTTGAGCAGTGGTTTATAGTTCTCCTTGAAGAGGTTCTTCACATCCCTTGTAAGTTGTACTCTTAAGTATTTTATTCTCTTTGCAGCAATTGTGACTGCAAGTTCACTGATGATTTGGCTCTCTGTTATTGGCATATAGGAATGCTTGTGGTTTTTGCACATTGATTTTGTATCCTGAGACTTTGCTGAAGTTGCTAATCAGCTTAAGGAGATTTTGGACTGAGGCGATGGGGTTTTCTAAATATACAATCATGTCATCTGCAAACAGACAATTTGACTTTCTCTTTTCCTAATTGAATACCCTTTATTTCTTTCTCTTGCCTGATTGCCCTGGCCAGAACTTCCTTAAACGTTAAATTGCACATCTATTGCTTTTGCTATTTAAACAAGCATTCTACAGTACAGTATTTAGAATTCCTGGCATGCATGAAACACCAGGAAATGGAACTCAGTGAATAAAAATGCTCAAACTTGCCTTGGGTAGCACTTTTTATTTTTCCATGTATACAATAAATCTAGTTTGTGTTTTTCTTGTAACTCTTTGATGAACACCCCTAAGTCTTCATTTGTAGCTCTATGAGATAAATGAGATTTTAGATCCATTTGACTTCCTGTTTCTACTACTACTGATTGAATTTACCCTTTTTGTATTTGTTGTAATTGTATTAAAAGGTGAGATTTTTTATGGAATACTTTACCCACATATCAGCCATATGTCAGTTAGAACCTGTTTTGCCCAAAACATATTCATATTTTTAAAATGGCCTCCAAAGAAGCCATTATGTTCATTTTATTTAAATGAAGATAAAATGGTTCAATCATTATGAAAATAGAATCATTTACATGCAGCGTGAAGATGTATTGAGCTCTACAGGTTATGGGAGAAAAATGAGACCCAGCTGCCCTTCCAGGTATTTGCAAGTTATATTGCACTAGATGGTCATTTCTTTGAGGTTTTACAATGTTAATAAAATGAGCCGTGGTTTATCCATTAGCTCCATTATTTGTTACTGTAATTTTTCCATTTATCCTACTGGCAAGTTTATTTCTTCATTTTCTCCCACTCCACATTTTCTCATCTAACTCCAACAAAAGCAAAAACTATCCTGGAAATAAACAACATGGAAAGCCTCTGTTATCCTCTCTAAATTTTTGCTGCTTGAATCAAATTTAATGAGGTTTCAGTAGAGCAGTAAAGAGTTTCCTAACTCTTGGTCACCTAGCTCAGTGCTTTGATGCATGCATGGGATACTTAATAAACAACATGACATACAATCAAGCAAGCGACACCTCCCATGTAGCTTCCTTCATAGTAAAATTTCAGGCAAGGTAATTGCCATATACATCACACCTGTCCACAGGTAGAAAGCTTTTGCCTGCTGGTTCAACAAGTGGCAATACTATATTCTTCAACAGTCTCTTCAAAGTGTAGAATTTTCAGGCTCTCTCTCTCATTTCATGAGAACTGGGCAGTAATGGCAACCTATTACCAAAGGGGATGTGACTGGACCTCCTCTCTCCCATTTGCTCCTAGCTTGCCCCCATCGTGGACTTGGTAAGAAACATCCCCTGTGCAGTGACAAAACGGAACAACCTCAGGAAAGCTTTCCAGGACTATGCAGCCAAGTTTGATCCTTGCCAGTGTGCTCCATGCCCTAATAATGGCCGACCCACCCTCTCAGGGACTGAATGTCTGTGTGTGTGCCAGAGTGGCACCTACGGTGAGAACTGTGAGAGACGGTCTCCAGATTATAAATCCAGTAAGTATCAGCAATCTGTTGTGAGGTAGATACATTTTCCCCTCCAAAGAATATTCTAAGTTGGTCAATTAAAAAGAAACACAACTTCTATTAGGAGCCTCCACTTTGTACAGGCTCACAAGGAAGATAAACCTGCAAAAAGTGTGAGTCTCAGCAGTAAACTACCAGCTATGTGACTTTGGGAAAGTTACCTAGTTTCCCTATGCCTCGATCTGTTCATCCATAAAATGGGGATAACACCAGTATCTGTCTAAGGAATATAAATATATTATATATGTATCTCAAAAATACATGCACCATGCTCATAACATAAAAAATCAAACATAAGATAAAATATGTAATACTGATATTATAAGCCTCTTATGTATCGTAATATAGAAGAAGGATGGCTTTGAAATAAAAGATAAATTAAGCGACAACCAAAGTTTTCATACAGGACTAAGTAATGTTCATAGTTACCTCAAATCCTCCTTAGAAACAGAATAAGGCATGGGAGTAAGAATATATTCTACTACCATTAAAAATGTAATTTAATATGCATCTATTAAGAAGATGTTCATGTTTATACATATATGAGTGCACATTTTTAAAAGGCCTCCAAAGCCAAGAGTACAGAGGTTAACGGTTGAAAATAATTCATAATGGTTGCCATTTGTTGTCATTTTATTCAGGGTTGTAGGAACAAAGCCTAAAAGGAAATCAGGCAATGTATCAGGCCCCTTCCATGGGTAATTTCTTTTAATCCTCAGAATAACCCTATTAGATTCCACAAAGGACATCACTCAGCTAAAAAGTGAGGAAACCAGGTTGGCCTTGCTTCAAAACCCAAATTCAGCTGCACCATGATCCATGGGGGTTATTCTTCCTTTGTTCCAGATGCAGTAAATGGACACTGGGGCTGTTGGTCTTCCTGGAGTACCTGTGATGCTACTTACAAGAGATCGAGAACCCGAGAATGCAATAACCCTGCCCCACAACGAGGAGGGAAACACTGTGAGGGGGAGAAGCGACAAGAGGAAGACTGCACATTTTCAATCATGGAAAACAAGTAAGGCCGGGTAAGGGGAAAGAATGGGTCATTTCCCCCAACTCTCACTAACATTGAGAGTTCAAATGGTTGTTAGTCTACTGCTAAGTAAAGAAACAATTAGAAGTTTACCTGTGCCAACACAGAATATTAATGAGGCATTGGGTCTGCTGCTCTGCCTTTTTCTGTATGTAATATTTTCTGTTTAACGTATATATGTATATAGTGTGTATATATGTATACACAAAAGCATATACACACATACATATACACGCATATTTATGTTTCCCTTTTAGTGGACAACCATGTATCAGTGATGATGAAGAAATACAAGAGGTCGATCTTCCTGAGATAGAAGCAGATTCTGGGTGTCGTCAGCCAGTTCCTCCGGAAAATGGATTTATCCGGGTCTGCATCCTAATCCTCAATTTTGTCTGTAGTTTTAAAAAACTCAAACAGTACAGATTGCCTTTTAATTGGAGTTATTGTTTTCTTATTTGAATAATATCCTGTTGACTTTAAAAGTACAAAATAATATTTAGAAACACTTTGCCACTCTTCCATCTTGAATTTCCTAGAGATGTCTTCATAGCCGGTTGTTAGACTAAAGGAAAGCAGATTGCTTGGGTTTCTTGGAAAGAGAATAGAACTTCAGTGTAATGTAAGATTGTATGACTTGTGAGAATTTGCAAGTAAGATCAGAGTCTGAGCAGATACCCTTATCTAAGGAATGTTTAGAGAAACACACTATACATTGGCTATAATCATAGGAGGTGTTTAGTCTCTACTGTCTTATTATGTTAGAAACCTGTAGCTTCAACTTTTTTTTTATTAAGCCACAATATGTTTCTAAAATGTTTTTAAAAGCTGAATACTTTCCATCCGACAGATCTGTGGCTTTAGACATAAATTTTTCGGGTGATACATGATATCTAAAATTGATCAGAGAAGGCATACTTCCTATTTCATCTTACCTTTCTTAAACGTAGTAATATCTTTACATTAATCTTTTCCCAACTATATCACACTTATGATAAAAAATCAGTAACATTCAAGTCTCTAAGGCCAACAAACAGTTTTATTCATGGAGTGTAGTCTGGGCTAATGTATCTTCCATATTCACTTAACTTCTGCCCATGCATAAGGACAATGCCTAAAAGTTGATGAGGAGGAAATGTTTCAGAAGGAGGTAATTTTATTTAGTCTTTACTCTAGAAAAGAGGTTCGCAGACTCAACAATGCATTGAAGGACCTGTTGAAACACAGATCACTGGGTCTCACTCCTCGAGTTTCTGACCCAGTAGGTCTTGGGAAGGGCACAGAAATGTCCATAGCTAATAAGCTCCTAGGTAATACTGATGCTGCTAGTTTAGGAGCCATGCTTTGGGAACCAATTCTTTTGAACAAGAGTCAGCAATCTACGGCCCAAAGCCCAAATTTGACTTACCGCTTAAAAGAAATAAAGTTTTATTTTGATTGAACACAGCCACATTTGTATGTTTATGTATCATCTATGGCTACTTTCATACAGTAACGGCAGAGGTGAGTAATTTCAACAGATACCACATGGCCTACAACTGACTATCCAGGCCATGTGTAGAAAAAGCTTGCTGGTCCCTGCCCTAGAACATTATCCTTAAAATCACATATTGGCAGATCCAGATACCAAAATAACTTTTAATCTATTTATGCCAGCTGCATACAAAGACCATTAAAATTATTGACAATCTCATTTTAAAAACACACAAAGGCTATCAACAGTGATTCATTATCCTTCTAACTCATTTTATAAGGTTAGATTATATATTCCCATTTTCATGGATAAATTCATTTCTTATTTTACTTTGCTCTTTACCAAATGCCTGGTCTCTGTCTGGCAATAGTTTTCACTAAATGTAATAAAATTTTAATTTTTCCTAATAAGCACCTTCTGGAATTTCTAGTGGGAAAATGTCCCTTGTATAGATTCAAACAGAAGCAGATATGTCTAATTCCAGGCTAGAGCAATGATGTTATTGCACACAACTGTATTTATTTAATGAGTAACACACAAGTCCAACCTCCATAGGCAAGTGACAGGGACTTTTGGCAAGGTTTTTTGTTTATTCAGTCTACCAGATGTACTTGCCTAAGTTTGATTATTGCAACATATATGTTACAGATTAAAATAAGAAATACAAAATTATAAGGCAATAATTTATTTCCAAAGAAATGTAAGAAAAAAATGTGCAGCCTTTGAATAAAATATCCAAATCATGAGTCCATTTCCCTTGGAAACAAAGCATACTAGTAATAACCAACAGTAGGATAGTAGTTTTGCAACCAGATAATTAAGAATCTTCTAGGAGACAAGTTTAACTGTATGACCACATAACAACATAAGCCGACAATTGAGCTTTCACCGTTCTCAAAGTGCCCAACTTCAATTCTCAGAGAACAACTCCCTAGTCAATTTTTTGTACTTTTACCCCTCTCAGTAAAGGAAAATTGTACTGCATTACTAGCTCCTTAAGAAGGATACTGCTTTGTATTGTTTCAGCAAAGAATTAAAGCCTGGCTGTGCCAAGATTTATGAGACAGAGATCTGTTTGTGGAGTTGCCACTAAAGGGTCAGGGTGGGCTGATAAACGTGATAAGCACCATAAATATAGAGCTTTGCAGGAGTTTCCCTCAGAACTGGAAGGACGGTGTGCCTTATGAAACTAGGGAAGTCAGAGATTTTTGCAAAGGACGTTCTATTTGAGCTGGGTCTTGAGAAAAGGGAAGAGAGAAGGTGTTGATGATACACGAAACAGCCAAGTGGAGACATGAAAGAGAAGTTTATGTTCAAAGAATGGGAGGGTTTTATTTTGCTAGAGCAAAGGTTTTATGGGAGGAAATGGCAGGTGAGGGTAGCAAAGTAAGTTAAAATAAATATTCCAAACTAAGAAGTATAAGACCCACTTTACCTTGAAAATTTTAGTGAATCCCCCCACCACCAACATGATGGTAGTTGTACAATCCATTCATTAATTGGGAAAATATATAATGACCAGTGGGTTACTAGGAATTGAGTAATGTTTTTAAATGATCTGCACTCAGTCACAATAGCAACTGCATGTGTTTGCTTTATATGTAAGACATATTATTTATTCAGTTTATAGTGACTACATGGTGAGTATATGGTTTTTCTATTCTAGCAAGAGTAGAGCATCCCATATATAAAGTTTTTTGGTTTCTCCTTTTTTTTTTTTTTTTTTGGTGTTTTGTTTGTTTTTTTTGTTTTGAGACAAGGTTTCACTCTGTCACCCCCGTGCTGAAGTACAGTGGCACAATCGTGGCTCACCACAGCCTCAACCTTCTGGGCTCAAGTAATCCTTCCACTTCAGCCTCCCAAGTAGCTGGGACCACAGGCACATGCCACTACTTCTGGCTAATTTTTTGTATCTTTGTGGAGACAGGATTTTGCTACGTTTCCCCAGCTGGTCTCGAACTCCTAGACTCAAGTGATCCACCTGCCTCAGCCTCTCAAAGTATTGGGATTATCGGCATGAGCCACCACTCCCAGCAGGGGAGCAAGTTTTCAACTAAACAAACAAACAACACCCTAATCAATTTAGGGAGATGGATTAGAAGAATGACCAGTTATAAAGTTGCCCTGGTAAAAAACAATAAATACCATGAAGAAACACAATGATGGCAATGGAAAGGAGAGAACTTCAACAGGGTTTTTGGAAGTAGAAATTGAGAGGACTCAATGGCTGAGTAGATCCAGAAGTGAAGGATAGAAAGGATCAGTGTGAGCCTAAAGAGCATAGAGAGTGTTATTCATAGCATTAATAATTTCTAGTTTCTGTTTTAATGTAGAATGAAAAGAAACTATACTCGGTTGGAGAAGATGCTGAAATTTCATGCCTTACTGGCTTTGAAACTGTTGGATACCAGTACTTCAGATGCTTACCAGATGGGACCTGGAGACAAGGGGATGTGGAATGCCAACGTGAGAACTGGGCAAACCATTTTGCTTGACTACTTTACAGAATGAATGTGCCCAATATAGAAACAGTAAAATCACACTCTTAGATCACTACATTTTACTAGTTTTTAGTAACTCTAGTGAAAGATTTTGTGAAGCAGAAAATAAATAGAAGGGCTCGTTTGCTGAAACTGGATTTCCAGATATCTCCATATTTCCATGTTCCTGCTCCTACATATTACAGTCACACACACACAGGACTGTGCAGTATGCACTTCAAAAGAAATCCAGGAAATCTGCAAACTGTATCTAACCACAGACATCTGCCTTGCCCAATGTTCAAATTAACACAAATTGTTGAGTTGTAAGATTATATTTACAGTCTTTATGTATCAGAAATGGGATTGTGTGTAAGATGTTGTTTTCTCCAAGACACTACTCCTTGGAGCATATTCACATTCTTTGCTGAGAAAAAGTGAATGAGCTTTAGGCTCTGCACATATCTGTTCTAGAGTAAAGTAAATGATGGGATTCATACAAAGCTTGAATGGGGACTCCAAAGACTTATTGTGGGACACCAGGAAGCAGAGTTGAGACCAGTGTGCATTAGAATGCCCAGCCTCTATATCACTCAGTGTGGTAACTTGCACTAGGAGAAATCCACTAAGGCTAAGAAAAAAGAAAATTATTAAAAGGAAAAGGTCCCAATGATTTCATAAAAGTTGGATGTGTGTGGAGCCAGTTCTTTAGCAAGGGAACCTCAGATAATGAAACCAAAGGGAATTTTTCAATGAAGTGTCTTGGGGAAAACCTGGCATCCTTTATTTTTAAAATTTATTTATTTTACTTTAGGTGCATGCTATACCTGGTATTCCTCCCCATGTTATCCCTCCCCATCCTCCCCTCCCTCTGCACCCTCTGCTGTCTCTCCCCTACTCCCTGCCGACTGCCCCAGTGTGTGATGTTCCTCTCCCTGAGTCCATGTGTTCCCGTTGTTCAACACCTACCTATAAGCAAGAATATATGATGTTTGGCTTTCTGTTCTTGTGTCAGTTTGCTGAGAATGATGGTTTCCAGATTCATCCAAGTCCCTACAAAGGACACGAACTCATTGTTTTTTATAGCTGCGTAGTATTCCATGGTGTATATGTACCACATTTTCTTTGTCCAGTCCATCATTGATGGGCATTCGGGTTGGTTCTAGGTCTTTGCTATTGTACATAGGGCTGCAATGAACATACGTGTGCATGTGTCTTTATAGTAGAACAATTTATAGTTCTTTGGATATATACCCAGTAATGGGATTGCTGGGTCAAATGGAATTTCTATTTCCAGATCCTTGAGAAATCACCACACTGTCTTCCACAATGGTTCAACTAATTTACACTCCCACCAACTGTGTAAGAGTGTTCCTATTTCTCCAGCAGAAACTGGATCCTTACCTGTCACCTTCCACTAACATTAACTCCAGATGGATCAAAGATTTAAACATAAAACCTGGGATTCTTATCCCCTAGGTTTTCTGATCAAAAGGAGGCACCAAACCTGAACATATGCAGTGAATCTCATCAAAATCACCTCTTCACTTCCATAAAATTTGCCTATATTTGTTGCTTTTTTTCCATGCCACTAAACACATGTGAAATGTTGCTCTCCTGCAGGGACAGAGTGCATCAAGCCAGTTGTGCAGGAAGTCCTGACAATTACACCATTTCAGAGATTGTATAGAGTTGGTGAATCCATTGAGCTAACTTGCCCCAAAGGCTTTGTTGTTGCTGGGCCATCAAGGTACACATGCCAGGGGAATTCCTGGACACCGCCCATTTCAAACTCACTGACCTGTGAAAAAGGTGAGTAGCAGCTCAGGGTTCTGGGGTCTGATAAGGTGGTGCACCCTGAGATTGGTAGTATGGCCTCTACAGCCATGCTATTTCTTAAGCACAGAAAGGCTAAATAAGACACAAATTTAGACAGTGTGGGTCAAACAGGAACTATGCAACAGCTCTGCTAATTTCCCAAGCTCTTTGGCATCCTGCCTTTATTCTCTTCTGGGGTTTTATAATATGTAAAAGAAAGGGGGAAAGTTAATCTTTTGAATAACCTTAAATAAAATTATCCATAAAGAGAGCTCATAGAAATTAATGAGAACTTCAGGTAAGTAATGTGTCTTGGTTTCACTAGACTCCTGATCCTAATAATAAATTAGAAGGAATATAAGTGTCAGTGGAATGAATGTATGTGGAAGCCACAGACTTCAGAAAGTTAAGATCTTTTGGCCACCGTAGTCAGTATCCTCTTCATAGAGCACATGTGTATGCCACACACGTGTATGCATGTGCACACATGTGCCCTTAGATAAGAAATTGAAATTATAATCCAAACTGAGAAATAGGAAATGTTCCACAGCTAAAGGAAATAAGTAGCCTATTTCATATACTTTCTTTCCAATAACATTGACAGAAAGACCAATGAGGGGAGTCACAGAGAAAGACAATCATCAATAAAACTAGACACTGTCAGGTAAAGACATTTTCAGACAGGGAAACATTATTCTTTCTATGTGAAAAAGTTCTGCTTCATGAAGATGTGAGATGCTACACAGTTTACGTTTTTCCTTCCTACAAGAAATGGACGCCTCCAGGAGCCCTTCAGAGGATCTTCTTGCCCTGAGCGCTTTACTGACTATGTGGAGAATTGTTGCTCAGGTGCCGTGCAGTGTGGGCAGCTGAGTCCCAGCACTGCTTCAACCCGAGGCTGATTGGAAGAGCAAATTCCTTGCATAAGATCATTGACAACTGCAAACCTGTAGTGATAAAGCAAAGCTCTGTGCCACTTGATAGCTGATTGATTATCTTTGGAAACAATGTATACCTTGCTGCTCCTCCCTGGCCTAAATGTAGAATTACAAAGGGCAAAGAGGCATAGGTAAACAATACCAATCCCACCTCAATGTAAACCGTAGTAGCTAAAACCTAACCAGAACTACAGGTCTCCATGTTCATGAAGGTCCTGGACCAAGTTTTACCAGACAGAATGGGGGTAATGGAAGGAAATGAAAACAGCTGTGAATAAGAAAACCTAGAAATTTTTACATCTTTATTTTTGCTTCTACCATGAGCCACCTTTCCTTAACAAATCTTCTACTTCATAGGCTAAGAGGAGAAAGTGTGAGCAGAGCCTCCAGTTCTACCTTGACAATTAACTTGCTCCCAAGGTCATTTTGGTTCTGGGGATGCCTGAATAGTCAGATCTGGATCAAAAAAAACTCGTTTCATTCAATAGACTCAGGAATTTGGCTCCAGGTCCAGGTTCTCTAGGTGGGCCTCAACATGAGCAAAGAAACAAAGGTTCCCTCTTTCATAAATATACCCCCAGTTTCACTGCCTCCATCTTCATCCCCCTCCCTCATCTACACGCTATTCAGGTCCTCATCTTAGTTCAAGTGTCATTTCCTTATGGATCCTTCCTTACTCTTCCCACTTGGGGTCTTTATGGTTATTTGGTCTCCTAAAACCATTTTCCTTTTCTTCAGAATACTTATCTCGACCCTTAATTATAAATCCATTATTGTAAGTATTTGATAAATATCTGTTTTCTCTTCCATTTTTCCTCTCTTCTCCTTTCCTGTTCTCTCCTCTATCTTCTTCCTTCCATCTTTTCTTTTTTTCCCACCATAATGTCCTAGTGCCTAGAATGTCATGCAGGGATTAATACCTACATTTAGAAGCTGCATTTCTCCCTTGATTCTTATAAGAAAATCTGACTTTCAAGTCATTCACATCCATATTGTTAAATCGAATGGACATTTTTTCCTTATCTTTGACCTCTCAGCAACCTTCAGCAATGTTGGCCTTCTGCACATATGTTCTTTCCTTGGCTTCCTATTCGTTTAGCTCCAACATCTCTTGCTGTGGCCCTCTATTTTTGGCAGGCTCCTGCCAGTGCTTGGACACGAATCACTGGAGTTTCCCAAGTCTTGGATCTGTCCCCTTGCCTCACACAGCAGTCTCCTACTGAAGAATCTCACCCACATGCACAGCTTCAGTGATTCCCCCATAGACTAATAACAGATTTAAATCTTTAGCACAGACTTTGCCACTGAGATTTAGACATGGATATCCAAATTCCTGTATATCTACATTGTTTGGATGTTTTAAAGATACCATAAATTCAACATGTACTGAGGGGAACTCTTAACTCATCACCCTTCCTTCCTAAAACTAAGAATTTTCTAATATTTTCCATTTCAGGTAAGGCACCAATGTATATTCCCTTATTCAAATCAGAAACCCAAGAAACATATAATTGAAAGCTCTAATAACTTACCCATAATATGTAATATCACTTGTTTTACCAGCTAGATGCGTCTCAAGTTTATCCACTTCTCTCCATTTCCACCTCTAGAATTTTGGTCCAAATTATCATCCTCTTTCACTTGAACTACCACAATCACCTCACAGATTATCTCCCTGGGGCACTATTGACCACCATGCCTCTTCAAATCCATTCTCTGCACAGAAGCCAGAATTAATTTCTTTTTCAAAATCCAGGGCTGATTTTGTCACATGATTCCCTGCTTAAAACATCAGACTGTCTACTATTTATAAAATGAGGACTGAAACCCTTCAAAGACCCTGTTAGCCCCCTGCACAGCCTACCACACAGCCCACCTCTCTGGCCACATCTTTTTCCTTACTCTCGTTTTTCAGCACTTCAACTACACTGGAGTCTTTCAATTTCAGGAAACTCACATGCTGCCTCCCTTTTGAACATTTCCATTCCTTATGTTTCCTCTGCATTGAACAGCCTAACTTTTCTTTCTTCATTTTACCTTTTCTAATCTTTCTAGCTATGTCAATTTTCTATGATATGCTTCTCTTTGATAGCACTAAGAACAGCAACAATTCTATATGTATATTAGTGTGCTCGTTTGATTAATATCTATCTGTACTCACAAGACTATAAGCTTGGTGAGCACAGGATCTGGGTCAGTTTATGCTCAATCTGCTCTCTCCAGAACCTTACAGAGTGCTGGGAATATCATTCATACTCAACAGTATTTGAAAAACAAATGAACAGAAGTTTCAACAGTTCCATTTTCTTTAGTTGTCTGAACATAATAGCAATTTTAGATTGGAAAATGACACCTCATGTGCACTGGAAAGGACCTTTCAGATGGAATATTTAATGACAACATATTTAGAGAAGCCAAAATGAATGCTGTAACTCCAAGAGATGAATATGAATCCTTTACCACCGCCTCTTCTCTGAATTCAAGCTTATCACTCAGAATCCATGCTGTGCACTTCTTTTCTCCTTTTTTCTTTTGTTTCAGATATTCTGACAAAATTAAAAGGCCACTGTCAGCTGGGACAGAAACCATCAGGATCTGAATGCATTTGTATGTCTCCAGAAGAAGACTGTAGGTAAGAGATACCCTACAGACTGTGTCTGGAAATTGGGAAAACCAGTCTAGTGTAACCAACTTGATGGAAGAGCTGAGCTTCTTGAAGCACAAACATGAAATAAATGAATTTTCCACATAACTGATATTCCTGTGCTCTGCTGAATTCTTCCTTCCCTATTGGGTAGCAAGTTTTTAAATTCTCAGCCCAGTTCCCTAAGTTTGCATGGCTTTGTTTATTAAAATAATCTAATTTTGGTTATAAAGACTTAATTTCTGCACACTTAAACACTTTAAATTCAGTTATATCAACACCTTTATTTTCCTCCCACTCAAGCCCAGGGCTTGGAGAGGGGTGGGGAAAACAGGCAAAAGAAAACTGCTTAGTGAGTAAACATATTACATTGGTTACGTGCCCCTGTATTTTTCTGGTCTTCATGTGGAAATGCTTGCTTTCCTCCCTTGTGCAGCCATTATTCAGAAGATCTCTGTGTGTTTGACACAGACTCCAATGATTACTTTACTTCACCCGCTTGTAAGTTTCTGGCTGAGAAGTGTTTACATAATCGGCAACTCCATTTTCTACATATTGGTTCCTGCCAAGAAGGCCACCAGTTAGAATGGGGTCTTGAAAGGGCAAGATTTTCATTCAATAGCACAAAGAAAGAATCCTGTGGCTATGACACCTGCTATGACTGGGAAACATGTTCAGGTAAGTTCCACTGCTGATCATACTAAATGTTCTCACTTAACCTTCATCTCAGCTTATTTGCATTTATACATCATCTTTCTTAAAAATAACCTATTCTTAATCAAAAATAATTCCTTTTCATTATAAAAATAATCATAAAATGATTTAAACAGAAAGGAAAATTATAATCACCCAGAAGTAGAAATAACCACTGCAGTAATGTGGATGTATATCTTTCCAGTCTTTTCTCTGTGCATATTTGGAAATATCTTTTCTCTGTGCATAATCAGTACCACCTGATTATGCATATTTGGAAATATTACTACAGCATGTGGATGTATCTCTTTCCAATCTTTTCTCTGTGCATAATCAGTACCATCCTGAGGCCTCAGTGGGAAGAACACCTGTCCTGATCTCATGCTTCAGGCATCCCTCCCAGTCCCAGCTTTGGAGGGTCTTCACCAGAAGTGTCTAAATTTTCTTCTGGTAGTTTGGACTGTCTGGGACCAATAATTCTGTCCAGATAGGTATGGATTTTGCAATGCCAAAGTAAGTATTTTCCTTAAATTTCTTTAAGTCCTCTTTCAGTGCTGGGATAAGCCAAGGCTGACAATACTATTCTGGACACCAGGAGCCCAGACAGCATCCCACATAAACCCAGACACTGTTACACTTTCCTACTCTCTACTGCTTCTCCTCTCCATGCCTGGGGTCAGCCAGATGCCCCAAATAGCTCTGGGGCTCATGCCTGTGGACTCATCTCTGGCCCAGAGCTAGACCCTCATTCTCTGAAAACAGCTTGGTGAACAAATTGCTCCTGCTAGCCAGCAGGGCATTCTTGCTCAAGATTACTTGAAATTAGAAAACCAGTATGATGCTGATACACTAATTTGGGGTGACTGCAATTGTTTACAGGCAAGCACCCCATAAAAAATTTTACCTCTGGGCCTCAAACATCTCAGGAGTGACCTTGCATATGATGCAATTTTTTAAAATATAAAATTGGATCATACTCTACATGTTATTCTATATATTACTGGTTTTCACTTTCTATGTCATGGAACTATTTTCATGTCAACATATATTATTCTGCCACATAATTCTCAATGTCTGTGAAGGTCTATATGGGTATTCTATGATTTATTTAATCAGTCTTTGGTTGGGCATTTAAATTGTCTCCTGCATTTTGCTATCATTAATAATGCCTTCATATATAAACCTGTCACAAATCAATCTGTGACCTAAGATTACTTCCTTTGGATATAGCCTAGAAAAGGAAATTTCCAGGTAAATATTATTTTAAAATATTAATTTTTTATTGATATATTGGCTCTCTATCCAGAAATGTTTTGCCATATTATATTTCACTCTAGAACATATAATAAAGACTACACTCCCACACTCTCACCAGACCTTGGAGTTATCACTCCTTTGTATCTCTGCCAATTTGATACTTAAGGAGTGGCATTCTATTTCCATTTTCCCAAAGTTTACTGGCCATAGACATTATATTTGTGAATTGTTTAGAGGCAGGAACTTCAGATCAGTACTTTTGCTCCAAGATGAAGTTTGACCCTGAAATAGCCCAACTAAGCTTTCTATCTTTTACAAAAGATGGATTAGAGATTACAACTTAACAGGACCCAAAAAGTTAGAGATATTTCCTTTGTGGAACATTTTCCAAAACAGTATCTTAAACTGGGGCATGAAGTATGCAAAAGAATCTTTGCTGAAACCACCTTACTTTTGCAAAAGAAATTCAAAAACCATATGTTCCCCTTGACTAATTTTGACTTTGTGGCCCAGTGCTCTTCAGCTCAGTCCTGGAAAGATGAGAGATCTTATTACCCAAAACCAGGTCTTTCCTGATCCACTTAAAGCTGATTATTGAGACTTAGCTCCCTTGACAGGCCACAAGATTGAAACCAGACAGAGGGTAGACACAGCTGGCATCTGATGGTGACAACTCAGGAGGCCAGTATCTGGGGTTTTCAACCTTCATGCCATGTCTGAACAAGGCAATTCCACATAAGATACGGCAAACCAGGCCCTAATATGTATGTTGCTTAATTCTAATAACTATTAAATAATATTTTAGACAAAAACTCTACTATTTTTTATTAATGCTTGATCAACACCATTACTCAACTGACGTCTCTCTTGCAAACAATAATTGTAGTAGAAAAGAGCTGAAAGTATTATACAACATCATTTTCAATTTAAATATAAACTTCTTCTCTGAGAAATATAGTGTAAGAACATTATTGTCAAAAATACATCGAGAAAATAAAAGAAATTTGGTCAGCAGGGAAGGTAAGAACTGGTCCCTGACTATACTGTAATAGATAGGTCAGGCATTTGAGGATGTATTTAGTGTTACCGTCCATTCTTCCTTATTTATCATAGAGAAGTGGTCTTCATAGAACTCTTCTATTGCAAAGAATTTATTTTTTTGCTATTTTCCCACAAATTATTCTTTTCAATTTGCCTGAGTGAAAAATAATCAACAGTTTACAATGTTATCAAAATGTCTGTCTTTACTATTACACCTTTGCTGTACACATATCTAAATCCTCATGAACTTGAGGAGTCTAAGTTTGTTTTAAAAAAGTACTAACTGTGACTACTCAACCAATATTGTTCAAAATGCTTTGGGTAGTCAAACTAATACATGAACATTTCTTAATAGAATATTTATCTAGGCAATTTAAACTATTTTTTGGTTCTGCACACAATCAGGAAACTCAAAGCATTTTTTTCTCCAAAGATATGATTTGCCTCTGCTAGTTTTCTTTAATTGGTGAGCAAAAGTAAATGCCACAGAGGGGTCTGTTTGGATTAGCACAATAGAAAAGTGTCAGTGATAGCATTTATGAAGACAGAGAAAGCTAAAAACGTATTTTATACCCAGGCCACTCATGGCAAGTTGGAATATTAGTAATTTTTAGCTCAACTGAATGTCACTTTGATTAAACTGTGTTCTTGATTACACTGTGCTCTTAGCTACTCTTTTCCTTCTCTAAAATGAAGTTTTTAAAAAGTTTAAAATAGAACTTCAAAGTAACATGAAGGTCACTATTCAAAAGTTACAACATGAATGAAATTTCCCTGAAAGCCTATTTTATAGATATTAAGTATTTGATCTGAATTTCAGAAATATCTACCATCAACCAACAGAGGGGAAATTTGTTCAGCCAACATCCATTTAGCAGCCAATGTGGAAGTCACTATTCAAGGCATGATGAGGGTTTTTAAATGAAGGACTCTTTTTACCCTTCAAATTGTTGGAGGAGTAACATTAGACAATAATTACATGAACAGCTTTAGTACAACGCAGGATGTGATAAGAGCTATAAAAGAGAGAAATGTCTTCTGGTCTGGAAAGGTTTCTTAAGCATAAGAGCATGAGAACTGAGTGTTAAAGAATGAATTCATGGAGGTGGTAGGAAGGGCCTTCTGGTGCTGGTAATCTGAAAATTTAATGCTAAATTCTCTTTGATTAGGCAAAGAGCATTTAAGCTTACCCATATTAAAAGAGTAGAGACCATGGCCCTTCCAAAAACCTAAGGAACTGATTTCCTAACCAGAGGTGGAAGAGTCACCTGTCTTTCACCAAACTCCATCCCTTCCAACAATGGTCAAGAACATTCTTTCCAACAATGAACGATAATTTTCCCTGTCTGGTTGACAGAGAGCATAGTAAGGAAATAAATGGTTTTTCATAAAATGTTTCCTACCAAGGGCAAGATGCCCAGGCATGTGGTGCATATGAGTATCTCCCTACTTCCTTTCCCCGTTTTTTCCCTTCAGTTGAGATAGATGGGAAAGAATTAATGTCTGCCTAAAATAAGCAATTCATTCATGACTTCATTCCTGATACTCATGCTGACTTAGGTATTTTGGCAATGTGAATTATTCCAGATCCATTAAATAAATTTATTTTTTCTATACTTATACCTGTACCTACAATTCAGAATTTGAAATCAGTTGATCCAGAAGAATTAACTGAGTACCTTGTTAAGAGCTTAATAGAACACACAGACAGATGAGCTACACTGCTCTCCAAAAAAGCACTTACAGATGTCTTGGGGAAAAGACATATGAAAAGCTAACTAATAAGAATGTATTTTTAAAAGTCAGATATGGTACTGACAAGTTTACACCACTGAAATTTAGCTGAAGTAAAGATCTGCTTTAGTTCAACCATCGTGGAAAGCAGTGTGGCGATTCCTCAAAGAACTTAGAACAGAATTCCTCGAAAAACTTAAAACATCATTACCATTACCATTTGACCTAGCAATCCCATTACTGAGCATATACCCAAAGGAATATAAATCATTCTATCATAGAGACACATACACATATATTCTATTATAGCACCATTCACATTAGCATAGACAGACTCAACCTAAATGCCCATCAACAATAAACTGGATAAAGAAAATGTGAAAGTGTGATGCAAATACAACATGAAATACTATGCAGCCATAAAAAACAATAAGAGCATGTCCTTTGCAGCAACATGGATGGAGCTGGAAGCCATTATCCTAATCAAACTAATATAAGAACAGAAAACCAAATACCACATGTTCTTACTTATAAGCAGGAGTTAAACAACGAGAACATATGGACACAAAGAAAGGAACAACAGACACCAGGGCCTACTTGAGGGTGGAAGGTGGGAGGAGGGAGAGGATCAAAAAACTACCTATCAGGCACTATGCTTATTAGCTGTGTGATGAAATAATCTGTATACCAAACCCTTATGACATGTAATTTACCTATGTAACAAAGTTACATATGTATCCCTGAACCTAAAAGAAAAAGAAAAAAGAGAAAATCTGGTCAGGCATTGTGGTTCACACCTATAATCCCAGTACTTTGGGACACCAAGGCAGAAGAATCAGTTGAGCCCGGTAGTTTGAGACTAGCCTGGACAACATATTGAGACCCTGTCTCTACAAAAAATTAGATTAGCTGAGCCTGGTTGGGTGCACCTGTAGTCCCAGCTACTTGGGTAGCTAAGGTGGGAGGATCTCTTGAGCCCAGGAGTTCAAGGGTGCACCCCAGCCTGAGAGACAGAGTGTGACCCTTTCTCAAAAAAAGAAAAGATCAAAAGATCTGAGTATGGGTATGTTGCTATGAAATGCTTCATTGAGGAGGCAAGACTTACAGAAACTGGACGTGTGGGGAGAAGTAGGAAACAGCACATCAGTCTGCAGTCTGGCACAAAAGGTGGATGGCATGGGGGAAAGACAAAAACTAGAACACATTTGGGGGCTTGTTGGAAAAACAGAGAGTTAATCTGCTTGAAATGAAGAAAGCTAAAAAGATAATGTTGGAAATGGAAGCTGAGGCCAAACTGTGGAGGACCTTGACCTTTGACTAAACATTCATATATAATAAATGAGCCTATAAACCTTTGTCCAAAATTAATTTAATATACTCAGCTTTGGTAACTTTATCACTAAATGATTGTTTTAAACCTGTTTCATGAACATAAGACTTAAGTGAATTATGAAGTGCTTTCATGATTCCAAAAGCAGGCCTCATAGGAGAATCACCCAATTTAACTATTAAAAATAACCCAATAATATTCTTTTTTTTTTTTTTTTTTTTTTTTTTTTTTTTTTTTTTTTTTTTTTTTTTTTTTTTTTTTTTTTTTTTTTTTGAGATGGAATCTCACTCTGTAGCTCAGGCTGGAGTGCAGTGGTGCCATCTCAGCTCACTGCAACCTCCAGTGGGTCCCAGTTCAAGCAATTCTCCTACCTCAGCCTCCCAAGTAGCTGAGATTACAGCTACCTGGAGCCACCATGCCCAGCTAATTTTTGTATTTTTTAGTAGGGATGGGGTTTCACCATGTTGGCCAGTCTGGTCTTGAACTCCTGACCTCATGATCCATCTGCCTCGGCCTCCCAAAGTGCTGGGATTACAGGCATGAGTCACCACGCCCAGCCCCCAATAATGTTCTTGAAAGAAAGAAACAAATGTGATATAGTTACAGATATCATTAAAGAGCTCAGGACTGTGAGTCATGTATTATTTAAATTCTACTTCTACCATTTACTAATTGTGTAGCACTTCTACCATTTACTAATTGTGTACCGCTTCTACCATTTACTAATTGTGTAGCGCTTCTACCATTTACTAATTTTGTAGCAATAGGCAAAGGACTTAACTTCTTTGAGCTCAGTTTCCTCTTCTGTAGAATTAGTATGATAGCTTAGTTCATATGTTTGTTGTAAGGGTTCAACAAAATAAAGCATGTAAAGTGCTTGGCATATTGTGTGGCCTCATAGTACATACTCTTCAAATGATAACTATAAATGTACTTAGGCAATGCCAATGATTAAAATAAAAAAAAAAAAAACAGAAGGACAAGCTGAAGACACTGGAGAAATGGATTGATAGGACTAGTGGCTGATTGAATGTAGGCAGTGAGTGAGAGGGAGGTGCCAGAGATAGTTCAAATCCTCTCATTGGATGTGGACAGTGAGACAGGGGTAAGTGCCAGAAATAGGTCAGCTCTTTAACCTTACTGGCTTACTAGTGCCCTCTAGTAACCTTACTGGCTTACTAGTGCCCTCTAGTCTCTTACATACAGATCTCTCTAGTCAATCACAATTGGGTCTTTGGGGTCATTGCCTTTGGTGGGATGTTTTGTTGTTTTGTTTTGTTTTGTTTTTAATTCTTATTTTCTAGCTTTCTCATTCATTGGAGAAAGCTTTAGACTAAACTTAATTTAACACCATCAAGGAGCTCACCACCCTAGGGATGAATTAGGCAAAACCAAACCCTAATGTACTGCAGTGAGTCACACTGTCTCTCTCTCATTACAGCCTCCACTTCCAAATGTGTCTGCCTGTTGCCCCCACAGTGCTTCAAGGGAGGAAACCAACTCTACTGTGTCAAAGTGGGATCGTCAACGAGTGAGAAAACGTTGAACATCTGTGAAGTGGGAGCTATAAGATGTGCAAACAGGAAGGTGGAAATACTGCATCCTGGAAAGTGTTTGGCCTAGCACAATTACTGCTAGGCCCAGCACAATTAACAGATTTACCATCCAGAAGAAACAACTTCTACAAATGAGAATTCTTGTACAAACAGCAGACTGGGATGCTCAAAGTGACTGACAAAAATTATTTTGTGTTAGTTTGAGATCATTATTCTTCCCAGCCTCTTCTGTTAGGCATGTCTTATTCAGTTCCAGCTCATGACACCCTGTAGCATACCTCTAGATACCAACTTCCACAGCAGTCTGGTAAATTCTCCTGTTCACATTGCACAAAAATAATGTGACTCCTGAGGCCCTTATGAAGCCTGTAACATTAAACATTCTCACAGTTAGAAATAAGAATAAAACCATAATTTTCTTCAGTGAATCAATAAACAGAAATCTCTAGAACCTCTAAAACACATTCTTGAAACCCAACTTTCATGGCTTCATTCAGCAAACAATTTGAGTATGTATACAGGATGTCAAGTACTGACCTACGTCCTCAGAACTCAGCAAAGAATAAAACAGACAAAAGCCTTTGCCTTCATGAAGCATACATTTATTCAGGGAGAGACATACACACAATGAAATAAACATGTAAAATATGCAGCATGTTTTATGGTGATCATTGTTTTGGAGAAAACACAGCAGGGAAGGGTGAGTCCCATTTTTAATTATCATATATGCAAGGAAATATTCCATAACAACCAACATCACTGTAAGGATGATTGAACTCCAGTGGAAATTACTTCGTTTAGAGTAGTGAAGAATAAACTTCTGGAGTTCTATTCTCTCAGAAAGTAGAAAAGAGATTCTCTTTGCCTCAACTAAAGTGTATTATAAAGTTTTAGGCTGAAGTGTGTGATGGATGGAAAACTGTCAGAGAATTTTGAAGAAATAATTTTTTCAGGTAAGTCAGATCTTTTCATTAGACCATACAAAGCAGAAACCAGTTTATTAGAAAGGCTAAGATTTCCATTTGAATTGGAGAAGAGAGGCATCTTTGGAGCAGCAGTTCTCAAATACCAGGGTGCATTAGAATCACCTAGAGGGTGTGTATGTTCAGACAGATGCCTGGAACCACCCCAGTTTCTAACTCAGTAGTTCCGAGGTGGGGCCTGAGAATGTGTGTTTCTAACAACATTCCAGGTGGTACTGCTGATGATCATTAGGGCATCACATTTTAAGCACACCGAATTTAGAGATGGAGTCATCACACAGCTAACTCTGATTAAGTTAATCATAGCCAACCTCCAAACAGGTGAGTGGAAGCAGATTCTCTTTCAGCAAAACTCACGGAGATCCCCACCCCTTGGAAGAAGGCTGTGAGCCACAGCCACCCACCAACCCCTTCCCTCGACCTTATACATGCAGCTCCTGCTCTGTCTCGTTAATCATAGGATGTCTGCAAAATCTAACATATATCATAATATTAAAGAAGAAAAATGGGGAATGAAAACACCTATAAACAAAAAAACATTTTCCTGGTGTAACAGAGGTTGATCGTGACCTTTTCCTTTCCCAGGAGTCAGTAACCCATCCTTTTCCCAGTCATACCACCCCACTCCCTTCTCTCTCTGAGTGGTACAGGCCACTCCTGTAAGCATCATAAGCCTTCAGCACATCCGAGACACCAGCTAAGGGCAAGGAGGTATTAAATATTCCCACATCCTAAGGAGAGCCACTAACAATTGAATCAAGAAACTTTCCCCAAGATTGAATTGGCTCTGTTTGACCCAACTCTCATGCCAGCCCTACAACTTTCCAGGCTATAAAATGGGACTAGAAAAGTAGGGAAGGGAGTCATGGGAATCTGCAGCTACAGGAATGCGGAGTTGAGAGTGGGAGTCCTGTTCTTCCCCTAAGTCCATTCTCTCCCTTTGGTGAGGAGGAGGAGGATGCTGAAAATGTCCACTGAAGCCAGGCAACCAAAGACCCAAGACAAGTTGTAGGGTGTGATGAAACCACCTTTGCTGAAATTGTCTGTAAGAGAGATCTGATTTCACCAACCCCCATCTTGCCTTTAGCCTTCAAACTACTCTTAATTATTCCTGAGCTTGGGCCAAGCTAACTTTAGGAGACAAACATTTAATTTATAGTTTAAATGATAATAGCCCCTCCCCCAAACTCAACGGCCTTTATAAAACTAATGAGAGACTACCACACTAGAAGGATGAGAGGAACCTGAATTCTGCTAAGGTTACATGATTACCCACACATTATTCCAGACGCACAAGATGTGCAACTTCCCCCAGTTACTCCTGTAAGTAACATCACTATTGTAGAGCCTAAGATTGGCTTTTCGAGATATCTTTTCAGGTTTTTTGCATATGATGACCAATGGCTCCACCTGGAGCCCCACCCACAAGTGACTCAGTGAACCAGAGGACCATTTCCCACACTCCTATAATTGCACTCCCAACCAATCAGCAGCAGTACCCATTTCCTAGCCATCCTCCTTCTTCCCCTCAACTATCTTTGAAAAACCCTGGCCTTTGAATTTTTAGAGAGACTGATTTGAGTACAATAAAACTCAGCTTCTCATTCAGCTGGCTCTGTCTGAATTAAGCTCCTTCTCTATTGCAATCCCCTGTCTTGATAAATCAGCTCTCTCTGGGAAGTGGGCAAAATGAATTCATTGGGCAGTTCCAGTGGAGTTACCTACACTATGGATAGATATATGGTGGTGCCCTAGCTGGCTGGATGCTGTGGAATCATAGCTGCCACCGGCAAGGTTTAAGAGCTAAGACCACTTACTGCCTAGCCAGTGCTGAAGGCAGGATGCTTACAAGAGTGGCCTGTCCCTGTCTCATAGTTGCAGCCTGACTGGGGAGAAGATGGATACAGCCTTTTTCTCCAACTGCATCTCATGGCACAGGGAAGTAATGGAAACTTGGTGGCTCCCATGGAGCACACAGAAGAGGAAAGGCCAGCACTGGGACTGGAGGGAAGAAGGAGATGGAATGAAAATCAGATATGAGATTAGGGACTTAAACTGGTCCAACTTTCAAAAAACAGAAACTGACTAGAAATCTGTCTGATCTGTGCCACAGCTAAGAAGGAGAATGGCACTTGGCAGACCCTAGTGAAAGCTGGAGCTGCCATAACAAAGCCAAACAAACAGAAACTTTTGTCTCACAATTCTAGTGACTAGAAACCTGAAACCAAGATGTTGGCAGGGCCACGTTCCCTCTGAAGCGTGTAAAGGAGAATCCTCCCTTGCCTCTTCCAGCTTCTGGAGTTTTCCAGCAATTTTTGGCATTTCTTGGCTTATAGATGCATCGCCGCCATTTCTGGCTTCATCACCATGTGGCCCTTTATTGTCTTCCTTCTGTCAATGTCTGCCCAAATTTCCCTTGTCTTATAAGATGCTAATCTTGTTAAATTAGGCCTCCACTAAATGAGGCAGGAGAGTAGGGTCTGGAGATAAGGAACATGAGGCTGATTCGCAATGCACGCTGACTTCCTAGAACGAAATCAAATAGAAACACTTCAGCTATGACAGGAAATATCCTCTCCATTTACCTAGGGCGTACACGGAGTAAACGATTTTGTAACTTTACTTCATCCTCTTCATTTCCATAGGGTATACACCAAGTAACAAATGGAATCCTCTAGAGGGTATTTGAACCCCAGAAAATTTTGCAATGGGGCTCTGGAGCCCCTATCTTGGGCCTGCCCGCCGCCCAGTGGAGTGTACTTTCAATTTCAATAAATCTCTGCTTTCGTTGCTTCATTCTTTCCTTGTTTTGTTTGTGCATTTTGTCCAATTCTTTGTTCAAGACACCAAGAACCTGGACACTCTCCACCAGTAACATAAAGACCTCATCTTAACTTGATTACATCAATGAAGACTCTTTTTTTAAATAAGGTCACATTCGCAGGTACTGGGGTCAGAGCTTCACCACAGATTTTCAGTGGACAAAACTCAACCCACAACACTGTGATTGGAAAAACATATTTTCTATTTACAGCCCATGGAATAATCAAAGGGTCATACCAGCTATTACATTCATATTGTTTAATTTAAATCAGTCACATTGGCTATAAAGTATTTTATTCTTTATTTGTAGCAATCTTCCTTTCTAACAGCGATTACTTGGTCATTTTACCACTTCAGTTACTTTTGCTTCAAAGATTTTTTTGAGTGCACTAATCCATTAAAGTTTGCATTAGGCTGATTTGCATACCATTTACCAGTTGAATTTTTACACTCTGATACTAAGAGCAATTTAGTACAATAAGTGTTAAGAGCTAGTGATAAAATCATCAGCATGAAGCAGAGAACAAAACTGAAACAAATTAAATATCTGGAATTTGAACATGATATCTCCAATTCTGTCCTAGAAGATTAAATAAATTCCAGATCTAAGATAAAATCTTTATCTCTTTGGCTATTAGAGATGAATACTAAGTCTTTGTGCTTGCAGCTTAAGTAACTGAAAATCAATTCAGGTCTTTTTAAAATATGGATTTGAATTGTTGATGGTTCTGCAATATACTGACAAAATTAGTGAGACCTCAGCTCAAAGAACTTTATGAATAGGCATGTTATATATTTCTGATGTCCTGGAAGCAAAGACATAAAACAGTTCTAAGACTATGATTTTAAAATTCCAGTCCTCTGTTTATGAGACGTTCAAGCTTAATGAAAAGTTGCCACTTTGGGGCAGTCTTCAATAAAGCTCACTCAATTTTAGAATATGTTATTGTTTTGTCTCTTTCTAACAAAGCCTTCAACTCCTACAATCCACACTTCTTAGTTTAAAAGATTGAGCTCCTCTGTTATTTCCAAAAGAGCACCTATGAGCTACACCGAAACCACATTCTTTCCTAAAATCTAATTCTGAGTAACAAGAATCTGACAGATTATGATGTTTCTGGTTGGTGTTGGGTATGAAACTATCCTGAAGCTTGATTAATTGGATTCTAAATGGCTGGCTCTCTCCAAGGTCACCTTCATTCTTCTGGACATCATGTGTGGAATCAATGAGGCATTAAGCTTCTAACCAAACAAATAGCCTGCAAAATTCCAGTCTATTTTATGAACATGAGACAGGCTACAGCTACCCTATTTGTCTTCTTGACAAGTTCTAGCTGCACGGTTTCAGTTCCAAGTGTCAAATAACAGTTAACAGAGGTGTGTGTCACCAATCACGGGACTCCAAGGAACAGATGGCACACTGAAAGTCATGCTCACAAAGATTTATATAGAAAGATGCTCATCACAACATTATTTATAATAGCAAAAAATGACAGACTCTAACTGTCCAGTAATAAATTATGGCCCCTCAGTATAAAGGAAAGTATGACAAGCATCATTTTAAAATGATTTTAAGGAACATGATGAAAGTGAAACACCAAACTGCAAAACTGTACATGATTACAGCTATGATAATTGTATGTTTATATAAATGGCTTTAAAAACAATCGTTGGGAAAATAGTATTTCCTGTTGGAATCTGGAGTGAATTTTATTTATATATCTCTGCATTTCAAGATTTTCCTCAATCAGCATGCAATTTTATTTTTACAGTTGTGTATGAAAAGTCATTTTAAAATGTTTCTTTTCTACATAGGTAAGAAGGGCAGATAGTTAATTCTGCTTGTATGGATGCACTGATGGCTTATATAGTAGAGATCTCCCTGGTCTGAACTTGACCACATGGGGAGGTTTGGCAGCTTTCAGCAAAGCTTGTGAACCTCATATGCATCATTCATTCATTCACAAACACTTACTGACTACCTGCTAAGTCCCAGAAGTTAGGGCTCTAATCGTGCAGAGGTTTTGGAGGCACTTAAGAGTATGATGAAAAGATTATAAAAGTATACTTAAAACAGTATTATATAAAGTAGAAAGCAGTGAGTTACTGTTAAAATAATTGTAGGTACAGGTAATGTCTTAAAGAAATAAATTTTAAAAACCAGTTAATAAAATCAAGCCTAAATCTTCAAAATTTGATAGCAGTTGGAGACACTTAGAAGCTATTTCAATTTGGACAAGTCTCTCTGTGACTCAGTTTCTTCTCATGAAAGATGGGGATAATACCAGCTAACTCACTGTATTTGTTCTGAGGATTGAGGGGAGTCAACAACAAAATTATATATATAAAACATCTGTATACATCACAATTACCACTAGAGAGCCTAGAATGAGAAGTGCATTTACTACTTGGGTATTGTTTATTATTATTAACAACAATGGAGAGTAGCGGCTGCAGTTCACACTTTACTTTCTATTTCATGACACATTTCCTCTACTACCAGTCTTGCTATTTAAACCCGATTTATTAAGGAGCCCATGGTGGAGTCCTCAGGGAAGAGAAATGGCTGGAATATTCAGAATTCATAACAAAGCAGGTAACATGTGCTTGTTCACTATATCAACAACAGCAGTAAAAGTTTTAAGTTCTTTTTAGCATATTCATAATGTATGCCAAAAAATGGACATGGCCCAATGTTTGCAAATGAAACAAAAATGGGGAAAAACCTAAAAATCAATGATGTCAAAGCAATGTGGACAGAAGACTCATGAATAGAAAATGAGGAAAAAATTAGATTGAGCAATTGGAAATATACTCCAAGGATTACTTGCTTGGTATCACCCTCTCCCTGTCCCATAGGCAAGAACATTGTCTATTTAGAAAAGTCTCCATTTTACTAAAATGTGACCCTTATCATGAGGGTAAAGTGACATCACAGTTCAAAGCCATGAGACTAGAAGCTGTTGTGCTTTGTGAAGCTGTATTTCTGATAATGCCAGCTTCTAGAGAAATACTCTAACTGAAGAATTTTCATTTTGTTTATCACAACTGAAAACTGATTGTTGGGATATGTCATCCCTTCTGTTGAAATACAGTGATGTACACTGGTACGTCTCTGCAACAGTCAGAAATACTGCTCACCAATATTGGTGGCTCTCCATCTCTCAGGAACCTGGTTGGATCACATACTTCTGGCCTTTGGAGTTTGGAGTGCTATGCAATTGGTACAGATCAATGAAATGTGAGAAGATGTACGTGTGGAGCTTCTTGACCAAGTGTTTATTAGCTTGAAGATTCCCCCAGTTTCCCTTTCTCTATGGCATAGTTGAGATGGTGACATCTTCATCAGTCTGAGTTCTTGAGTCACTAATAGGAATGGAGCCCGTTATATTTCATTGAACTTCTGTGTGTGTAGCTTGAGCAAAAAATAAACCTTTCCTGTTTTAAGCCACTGAGATTTAGGGGTGGTTATTTGTTATATCATTACCTAGTCTACATATCTAATATTAACTGTAATGTAACAAATGACATGATGCCATTAAAAGCTGATCCCTTCCACTTCCCCAAATTGCATTCCAGAACAATTTCACATTTCTCCAGGCATTACTGAGTTAATAAGTGAGAGTTGCCATTGCTTCAAACATGGTCTATAATCACTAGTATACTTGGGTGGAAAATTCAAAAACAAATTAAAATTAGATGAGAAAAATGATAACGTTTAGTTTTAAAATACATTTTGAACTGTATCCATTATTTTATAGGGAAACCGAATAAGAAAAATTAAAGTCACAAAGCAAAATAAATCCTTGTATATAGAGTTTACTTGCTAGGCCTAAAAAGAAACATAAATACAAAAAATGGTGAACATTTTCCTAAGAAAAACTTTATTATATTTTAATAATTTTGTACTAGCTCAGAAACGTTTATTTTTAAAAGCCTTTCAATGTTTATTGAACCTGCTCCATATTTCTTGATTACCAAATCATCTTCATTATATTTCATACCAATTGCTTGTGAAAACTGCATTCTAAAGAACTTCAGGCATTGAAGAACTTCAGCATAAAATGATGCCGATATTTAAAAATCGATTCTTTATTCCAATTGCTAATGCTTGAATAAAACATAAAATCTAATTCATATATTTTGTAGCAGATTCTATGTATTGCTACATTCCTCCCAAAACTCATTCAGCTCCCTACTAATGGGCAATATTTCAGGAAAAGTTAGTCCCAATCTCAACCCCAGATGCAAAAAGTGAATTCTAATTGATTTAAGTCAGTCAGTGCAGTCCCATTTCCTTTCCCATGTGGATTAGACACACGCATGTGGTGCAAGTCTACTGAATGAGAGGTGAGAAGCATCTTCTGGAGGACTTCTGAGAAGGATTTTTCTCACCCTTCAACAGCTCAGAGGAATAAATCATCTCTTTTTGTGAATGTTACTATATCTGAATATGATGCTGGCAGCTGCTTTTTACCATGAGATTTTGTGGTCCTGGCCAACACATGGCGGTTTCAGCAGAAACATGGAAAGAATTGGACCACGGATGAAATCACTGAGCTACTGAATTAACCAACTCTGGAATATTCATGCTTCTGGTCTTTTTGTTATAAAACAATAAATTTTCTTCATTGTTTAAGTGATTTTTGAGTTGATTTTTCTGGTACTTGTAGCCAAACATACAGTGATTCTGAAACTTTTCATGTTCCTTTCTATTCAACAAATGCTGCTGGGGTAACTGCCAAGCCACATGTAGAGAATGAAACTGGATCCTTACCTCTCATCTCACACAAAAATCAACTCAAGATGCATCTAAGACTCAAATCTAAAACCTGAAAACGTAAAAGTTCTATAAAGTAACATTGAAAACCCTTCCAGACATTGGCTTACGCAAAGACTTCATGACCAAGAACTCGAAAGCAAATGCAACAAAAACGAAGATAAATGGATGGGACTTAATTAAACTAAAAAGCTTCTGTACAGCAAAAGGAACAGTTAGCAAAGTAAACAGACAACCCACAGAGTGGGAGAAAATCTACACAATCTATACATTTGACAAAGGACTAATATCCAGAATCCACAAAGAACTCAAACAAATTAGCAAGAAAAGAACAATCCCATCACAAAGTGGGCTAAGGACGTGAATAGACAATTCTCAAAAGAAGATACACAAATGGCCAACAAATATATGAAAAAATGCTCAACATTACTAATGATCAGGAAAATGCAAATCAAAACCACAATGCAATACCACCTTACTCCTGCAAGTATGGCCAAAGTTAAAAATTTTTTAAATAATAGATTATGGTAGGGATGTGATGCAAAGTGAACACTTCTATACTGCTGGTAGGAATATAAATTATTACAACTACTATGGAAAATAATGTGGAGATTCCTTAAAGAACTAAAAGTAGAACTATCATTTATCCAGCAATCCCACTACTGGGTATCTACTCAGAGGAAAAGAAGTCATTATACAAAAAAAACACTTGTGCATGCATGTTTATAGCAGCACAATTTGCAACTACAAAAACATGGAACCAGCCCAAATGCCCATCAACCAACCAGTGGATAAAGAAATTGTGATAGATAGGTGATAGACAG